>JAODAL010006469.1:0-133327 GCA_025379985.1 Phyllomedusa bahiana | reverse complement strand
TAAAAACATGTTCAAGGGGGAAATCGGGGGGGGGGAGAGAGGGGTGGGTAGTGGAGGGAAGGGAGAGGGGGAATGGGAAGTGTGTGAGGATATGGGAATATAGCAACAATACTTGTAGAGTCCGTTTGCTGTAATTCACGGAGAGAGATAAAATAAACAAAATCAGGTTGAATAGCTGGGTCCCTTTCCCAGCATTATTTTTGGAGAGAAGTCCTCGAGCGGTGGATTCGGTAAAAATGGTGGGTTTCTAGTGAGGATTGTCTATCCCATGATGGGACCTGAGGTCTCCCTCAAGAGCCCGAGAAGGCGGGGTAGTAGCTCAAGGTTTGGCCCTTTATCAAACTGGGATTTGATAGCTTATCACAGCTTTCACTTTTAGCAATAATAACAGGTTTCCATTAACAAACACACACAATAGGTGGGGAGCAAGGGGTATAAGGTTGGAGGGGGGGGGGGTCGAAGACATGTGGAACCACCACCATTTCTTTGTAGCGGCTTGAAAGTCGCCTTGTGAGGTCGAAGTAGCAGCTTAAGGACGATTTTCAGGGCACCGCCAATGCCTGTCCAAGGTACCAGGTCATGGAACAAAAGCACGATCTAATACTGTTTGTATGTGGTTTGGGAGTATGTCAATTATGGGCTGCCATGTTGGGAAAACTTTTCCACTCTACTTTCTTTTGGAGGGAGGCTTCCACCCAATCCATGCGTAATTTAATATGTCATTTTGTCTAGAAAATGCGTAGTGTGGGGACGGTGGGGCCTATCCATGTTTGAGGAATAGTTTTCCGTGCTGCGGCTGATATGCAGAATATTAGTTGTTTAGTGTGGCTTTGGAGTCGCCGTTCCGCTTCTCGTAATATGCTAAAGACGGCCAATTCAGGAGTTAACGGTGTGGAGAGTGCAGTATGGGGGTTTAAAGGAATCTTTGATGCTTTTTCCAAAACGTTTGGCTGACCGGGACAAGCCCAAAGCAGTGGTATAGATTTGCCGTAACCTCCCCGCACCTAGAGCATGATGGTGATGCGCAGCCCTCCATGATATAGTCGCGACTAGGAGATAAGTATCCCCGATGTAGAGTTTTTAAGGCCATTTCCCATAGGAGACAAACCCGGGAATGTGTTTGGATGCTTTTAATGTGGCTTCCAGCATCTCCCCCCAACCTTATATGGGGTAGGTCCGTTGTCCACCGCACTAAGCCGCTTCCCCTGGACTCAGATTGAAGTAGTGTATTAAGAGATTTGTAAAAGTTTGAAACATGACCCAGTGTTTCCTGTGTGTCTTTCAGTCTCCCCAGTATAGCATCACTCCACTCATTACCCCCAATCCGTCGAATCACCCCAGCCACATAATCTGGAGTTGTAGAAAAAGAAAGACATGGGATGCAACAAAGCTATATTTGACGCACGCTTGATTGAACGTGAGGGGTGTTCCCCTCTGGAGGTCCACCAGATCGCCCACCGTTCGTAGACCGCATACGATCTTATTGTACGCGTGGGGGGACGATGCGTAATCCATAGCTCTCTATGAAAGCTATGAATTACCATAATTGCAGCGCGCATTTTGCCACGTATAAAGCGCAATACGTGGCGAACCGCGCGAAAAGCCCCCCAAAATAAGCCGTGTGAAATACCCTTAGGCCTCGTTCCACGGTTATTTTGGCGATTGGGCCCCTACTGGGCGGTTTGGCTTTAGTCGTCCCCAATCCGCGGCAGCAATTCGGTAACCCCTGTTCATTGAGAACGTGGAATCCGTCGTTCCCCCCTCGGCGAATCCGGCCCGGGGGGGGGGGAAAAGTGAATGAAATTTACGGCGCGTGGGGGTAAAATCATTTTATCCCGCCCCCTTTTTCACGGGGGATTTGTGCGCTCAATACGGGCACAAAATCCGTTTGGGAAAAAGGTGTGAACACGGCCCTTTTTGTTAATTTCCCATGGAGTTAAATTTAATTGGGGGCAAAAAAAATAGAAAGCCCACGGCATTTTGTTTGAGGACCACGGTTTTTGTCACTGTTTGCGCAAAAACTGTGGTTGGTTTTAGTTTAGGCAAACCCCAGAATTGGGGGCAGATTGAAATGTTACAAATCCCCCCCGGATTTTTTAATGGGGGGAGTTAAAAGCTTGTTGTATGATCAGCGGGATTTTTCATGTGTCTATGCAGCACAGTGCACATCGGATTTTCGCCGGTTTCAAAATACTGAAGCTGCCAAAAATCCGCTGATATTTCTGTGCTGTGTAGACATAGCCTGAGAAAGAGAAACGCCATAGCATTCATTGCTCTGCGGAGTTAACCTGCATGGCCCTTTAAATATTCAGGATTCATTTCCCCTCGCGGGGAATGAACACTGCATGATTAACCCTTGTGTTACAGTGGTCTCCTTTACAATTGTAAATTTTCAACCCCCTTTTCCCTCATTACTTCTCCCCGGGCAAGGGAAAGGGGATATGAAAGCCCCAAAGCTCGGCTTTTGGGGAGGCTGATACAGTTAAAAGGATTACAATAGAGCCCAACATTTTGCTCTTAAATTCCCCCGATTAAACGGGGGGGGTGTGGAAAAAGGGTGGGGTGTAAGGTTTTGGAAAACCTAATTAGCTGGTCGTTAGATGGCAGGGGGCTGCCCGCCTCGTTCTTTATCCAAAAGGGAGATTAAGTAGGACATTTTGCGCAGTTCAGTTACCTAAAAATGAAAACTAAAGGACCATGTGGACGGCGCATTACACCCCGGGCCCCTGACTATGCCGATTCACAATAGCGGATTCCTCCCCCATAAAATTACACACTTACTTTGCTGCAGCCACTCCCAGTGTTTCTGCCATTTGTCCAGCATCTCTCTCTTCTTGGCCATCAGTCTGTCAAGACTCTGTTTGATCTATGAGGAATAATTTAATATACAGAGCTTTAGCATATAATGTTATAGAGAAATGTTATCCAACTACATTGGCCTATGCATCCACAAACCACATGCAAACTGGGTCTGTATTATACGAGGCACTGCTGACATCATTAAGGTAGAATGCAACAAAAAAGGCTGCACATATGGAAGTACAAAGTGTGAACTAAAAGGGCTATTTACCATCTCATTGATTTAGCTTTAAACATATAGACAGAGGTAAATATTAACAAATACCTTGCTGTTCCAATTTTGCTTCATTTCAGAGTTAGAGCAGTTCTTATCTCCTTCATGTTTATAGAAGCTTCTCTGGTCACCGACCACCTCTCTCTGCTCTAGTAGGGCTGGTGAAGTAGATTCTCAGTCTCTTTTCTTTCTACTGAGAATAGTTTTAACTTAGGGGCCGTTTACACCGCACAGGACAAATACCGGTCGGTTTATCCGACTGGTATTTGTCCTGTTTACGGGCCGTGCACACGGCCGCCGGGGGACGGCTTTTCTCCGCGATTAGTGGAGAAAAACCCTCCCCCTTCTCATAGACATGTTCATATTCCATCCGAAAACCGGACGGAAGAATGAACACGTTCTATGTTTTTCGGACCGTTGGCAGTCTGATAAACCGCCGGGCAGAAAAGTCCCCACTGCACGGATTTTCCATTAAGGTCCGTGTAAACGTTTGTCAGCCGGTTTGCAGCCAGTTTTCAAAATCGAGAACCGGCTGAAAAACCGTGCCGTGGGGGCAAGGCCTTAGGGGCCGTTCACACGGCTTATTTTGGGCACGGATTCCAGCCGTATTGCGCGCCGTACTGCGCTGCGATATGGCTGGAATCCGTCCCAGCCATTATGGTAATACACATTCTCATAGAGAACTAGGATTCATTTTCCCCCCCCGCTCGGCGAATCCGCTGGGCGGGGAGAAAGTGACATGGTCATTATCCCAGTGGGATACGCGCTGTGGATAATGAAAGTCTATGGGGCCGGGGAGCTGCGCCCCCCACCGCGCCCCGCCCCTTATTCAAGCCATAATTGCGGGCGAAATCCGTCCCGCAATTACTGCTTGAATAAGCTGTGTGAACCAGGCCTTAGAGTCACTAACTTTGGGGAAACCTTTTGCCTCCTTTAGGTCGCAGAGCACATTTTTGGTTATTATATTAAAATTACAAAATCATCAGTGTCTTTGGCACAAATACGTTTTTTTTTTTTCTCACTAAAAGCTTCCTCTCTAGACCAATACATGAGATAAAGAAATTAGGTCTCTCACAAGACCTAGAAAATTTATGCGATCACCTGTGGTGGTAATCTGCAGCCTACAGTGTTTACATACAGCCTGCACTATATTTTTAGCCAGATATCCTGTTTGGGGCAGTATCATTTATTCATTCCCTCCCTCATAATGCCTTATAACAGGGCCCGCTAAGAAAGGGCTTGGCTGAAATGTCAGTCACTGCTGTATATCCGCCCAAAGCTGATATAGGAAGCCTGCAAAAGCTGTGAATAGTGAAACAGATGGAAGCCCCTTCGAAGGGACTATACAGATTAGATGAATGTCGGTTCACTTTGCAGTTTTGGTGGTACTGGACAATGATCTAATGTGAATGAGGGTGTCCCAAACCATTTACTGACTGTAGAATTTTGGGGAAAAGGTGTTGGGCATTTGGAGTTCCAAATGTCTCAGTGTGCATAGAGAATCCATTAGGAATGGCTGTTGACCAAAGGGTCATTATGCCCAGTTCTCATCTGGGTCAGAGGTTATGTTAGGAGCCTTTATAGCAGATTTTATCAAAAAAGATAAAAATATAGGGGAATATGCATCACTATTTTTCCGTTTAAATGATAGACACTACAAAGGAAACATAATGAATCCCAATATAGTCGATGGAGTTTGTCAGGCAACACTGGTGTACGTCATGAAACAGATCAGTCATTGCTATGATCTTCCTTTTTTCTGTACTCAGGCTTTAGTATTAGTTTGATTTTCACCAAAGTACTACTTTTTCAAGTTTGTCTCACTTCTCTTCTTCCTTTTGATCTAGACTTGTCTGTTTTTTTTTTATATATATATATTTTTTTATATGTGGAACATGGAACTACATGTTCCAGCATGCCCCATAAATCTCCGTTTGTAACTAGGGGAAAGATGTATGTCGCAACGGTGCAAGTCGGGGACTGCCTGTGTGTGTATATATATATGTATGTATTATGGTACTATTCAAACTTCTGACTTATATGTTGCCACAGGCTTCTATGAGCCCCATCTTAATTCAAACAGTGCCAGTAAGATACACCAAATGTAAAAGGTGTGTGCCTCTTAGTACATGTGGCAATTCTGTTAGTAGTTCACGCACCTGCAACTGAAATCTAGACTACCTATGAGCTAGCATAGATAGGTTAGAGCAGCGTATGTCCATTGATAAATTCTCCCCATAGTGTGCCTGTGGTTCTGCGGTATGAAGTCACAAGTATGTATGTAGAGGTTTGAGGACAAGTCAGATGTTGCATATCACCTACTTCTTCAGTTGCCGGCCTCTTGTTCAGGACTAAAGATTTTCCCAATTCCACACAATCTGCGATCCGCTTGCTTCGGGTCTCAATTTCACTCTTTAGTCCTTGATGGTAGCTTATTAGAACTTCCACAGAAGACACGTCTCTGGGAACATATGAAGATGATGATTACCAGTTGCTATGTATGTGATGGAGTAATTGCATGGGATACTTTTTTTAAAGAAATTTTTTAACGAAAACTGAAATTTACATTTTCAGTAGGCTTCCTCCCACCCCACAGTATGCAGAGCTGCTACCCAGCCAAAATTTCTCTCTCCTTCAAGAAGTTCTTTTGAGAAGAAATACTGGTCTGCTAGACATGGCACAGAATCTGGTGGTCGTGTCTCAGACCTGCTCTTTGGCACTTCATTTATAACAAAATGTCCCATTAAAGGGGTTTTGCCCCGATCTAATGTTGATGTGGGATCCTCCAAAATGGGTATTTAATCACTTTTCTAAATATATGTGATTACAAAAAGTGAAGCCTGTGCGAGCTACAGCATTGCTCAGTCCCCCTTAGTTTCCTGAAACTTTACATTAGACCGACCAGTATACTGACAGGAGCTGATCTGGCCGCGCTTGCATGTTTGCACTACTTATCTAATGACAGGGAACATGAATGAGCTTGCAAGGGACTGTGGAGAAAGTGCAGTGTATGAGGCTTTCGGCTGTATAGAAAATCCACTGGTCGTAATGTTATAATTGGAGTAAACATTGCAGACGCTCTTTCTTTCTCACACTCTGCTCACCTACTCCCTCTCACCACTGCAGCTTTCATGATTTGTTTATCTTTTCTCCTGAGCCACATAAGAGGTAAGCAACTCACTTGGTGGCAAAACCCCTTTAATCCAGTCCTCAATCACTTCTATTGGCCACCATATCACTGAAGTCCTCTACCAGTGGAAAAGAACCTCCAATGTCTCTTACTTTGAAACCAATCTTTCTTTCTATATGACGGTTTTGTCTGGAAACAATTTTCCACTTACCTGGGCTTCTCTCCTGTGCCAATTTGGCAAATAATGCTATCCATCCAAGAGATCAGGTCTCTCACGAGACCTAGAAACTTCATGCGATCGCTGGTGGTGGTAATCTGCAGCCTGCAGTCTTCACATGAGGTCAGGAGTTCCTTCCAGGATCGCATCACTTCCTGCTCGCTGGTGACTATGGCTGCGGCATTTTCACCAGCATAGACTGTTCGCAGCTGTGCAGCATTTTCCTGTAGCTGCCGTACCTGCCCATTGGGAAAAAGACAAGCCTTGACTCTGGGATATGAGTACACATCAAAGAGCAACAGTAACTGCATCAAGCATCTAAAATTGCTTTTTACAGTGCAACACTCCTCAGCGTGGAAATTGCAACAACTCAAAGGAAAAGTCTTATAAGTATGGAAATCACAGGATTGTTAAACATGTTAATGAGATACAAATGGTAAAAAAATGGAAACCTAGAAATCCATGCGCTTACAAACATTGGCATGATATTAAAGGGGTTGTCTCACTACAAGGATTGCTTTTTATGTTAAAGATCTTGCAAAAACAAGTCACTTTGCAATATATGTCCATTAACAGTATCCTACCTATTCCTAGATATCCATTCCTATATGGGCTGCATCAGTTCCTCAGATCGCTATAGTTACAGACCTGTTTGATCTATCCTGTATGGGCTGCCAGCACTGGTTGCTATAGCTACAGACCTGGCTTCTACTGCAGCCTAGTGGAAGCCAGAAAACACGCCCCTGAATTCAAAGTGAAAACAAGAAAACAGGACTGAGGTAAGATGAATCAATGTAGTGAGACAACCCCTTTAATGAAGTTATTAATGGTTGGCCAGAGCTGCTGCAGACCATGGTAGCACGTTTAGGACACACAGGCTGCACACAGTAGCATAAGCAACATGCCGCCTGGAATTGTCTTGTTAAAAAATGTCTAAACGAGAAAGGAAAACGAAAGAGGAAGACTGCAACAGAGTTTTATCAAGTATCCCAGGTTTAATGCATAGAAGTAATTGGAAACATGTTTGTAAATCGTTATATAACATCATGCATGACTGTGCCGTTGAGATACTAATTATTATATTTGAATATGTCATAATGTATATTTTCTGTATGCAGTATTGAATAAAAAAGAAGTTTAAAAAAAAATAAAAAAAATGTCTAAGCGGACACTCTGGAGAAATGGCTGCACCACTGGTGCCACAACCAAATTGATGTATTGCAGAGCTGTTAGTGCACCTGAAATGAAGACTGGGGAGGGCCAGCTGCCTATTATGCCACCCCACACCATAAGCCCAGGAGTAGGACCAGCGTGATGTTCTCTTATAAAGGCCGTTACCCACTTAGTTTCCAGACTAATCTCTAGTTATTAATGCATCAGAGATAATAGCAGGACTCCTCACTAAGGCTATGTCCACACTGCACAGGATTACGATCGTATCTCCGGCGCTTTTCGTTTTTTAAAAGCGCCGGAGATACGATCGTCAGTGCGGTGCCATAGACGGCAATAGAAAAGACGAGTTGCTGTCTACACAGCTCGTCTTTTCTCTGCCTGTCTTTCGGCAGCGGCGTATTATACAACATGTTGTATAATACGCCGGTGCTTCTCGTCTTCTTGACGTCTTCCCATACAATGCTATTGTATGGGGAGCGTCGGGAAAACGAGAAGCGGCCGCGGCTTTTGCACAAAGCGTGACAAAAGCCACGGTCCTGCATCAGAGAGAGAACGGCCGCTTTTGGGGCCGTTTTTTCTCTGATGCAGTGTAGACATATCCTAAAGAGGATAGATTCCAGATTCCGTTGCCATCTTGCTGTGCACCATGAAAGTGGTGGCATGAGGTTCACGGCACAGCTGCCACTGGACTTCTGGCTTATAGCCACAATGTCGTGCAAAACCTTCTGATGGTTTGGGATGACATGGTTTGCTGCCCTAGGCTGGGATGTAATGTCCAAGTTCACTTCCTGTAAAGAATGGATGACTGTGAATTATTCTTCCAATCAAACCACCTGTCCTTACAGAGGTCACTTCCCCGCACCTCTTGCCATCATTCCAGTTTGTTATTTTCTCCCAACCTCTAGGACCTACAACGCTTAAAAGTGATGACCTTCCTGTCTAGGAGCGTAACACAGTAACGGACTGATAAACGACCGTCTCAGTTCAAGACCTCTGCCTTCTCAGTTTGCAAAAAAACTGGCACAACGAAGTGCAGGAGACAGCGCACAATCATCCCACACTTCCTGATCTGATGTGGCTAAAAAATTTGGCTTTCAATCCCTCCCACATGCCACAGATTAGAGCTAGGCAACACCGGCTGCTTCCTCGACGTGCAGAACCTTACAGCTTGTCCTTTGGTGCAGCAATTTCAATGTTAAGAAGCGTTTAAAGTGCGTTACTTGCATGTACAGTATTAAATATATTGAGCTCACCTGAGTAACAAGGACCTGAATGTCATGTTCAAATGAACTAAGTATACGCTGCAAGGAACCAGCTGAGAGTCGAGCTTCCTGCGCCTTCACCTCCGGCACCCTCTGCTTCTTCTCCTCCACCTGGGACAAGACCTCTTTGCAATCATTGAAAAACTTATGTAACTCGTGGGAAGCAGATAGCATCTGGGCCCTTGTTTCCATTAATTCCAGCAGATCTGCCCAAGCCTCATTCACACCATCTTTCCATTCTGCTATTGTGGCTGCATCTGAGTGTCCATAGTCAATAAGCTCATCCACCATCTGATTGACTGCAGAGATGCGTTCTTGCCCAATGCTGCCGGTCTCACTTACAAACTCGGTGAACTTTTCCTGAAGAAGCTGCAAAAAAATGGACCATATGAAATACCTGACAGAGTAACAAAGGTTCAGGTTGGGGGGCACCCAGGGAAATAGTGACCACAATATAATAAACTTCCCTTAAAGGGGTTGTCTCAGTACAAGGGTTGCTTTTTATGTTAAAGATCTTGCAAAAACAAGTCACTTTGCAATATATGTCCATTAACAGTGTCCTACCTATTCTGAGATACCCCCTTTTGTATGAGCTGCATCAGCTCATCAGGTCGCTATAGCTACAGACCTGTTTAATCTCTCCTGATAGGCTGCCAACACTGGTTGCTATAGCTAGAGACCTGGCTTCTACTGCAGACCAGTAAACAAGCCCCTGAATTCAAAATGAAACCAAGAAAACAGGACTGAGGTAAGATGAATGAATGTAGTGAGACAACCCCTACAAGCCTTCAATAGAATATTTTGTCGTGGAGCCACAAAAACATTGAATTTCAGGAAGGTAAATTTGTATCTGCTTAGAGAGGCCCTAAACCACATTGACAGGGACAAAGTCTTTAAAAATAGCAGAACAGATAGTCAATGGAAGATTTTTTCTGCCTTCCTCTGGATCAACACTATAGCACAATACAATATGCAAAACGATCCAGCGTAGATGAAAAATCCTGAGGTCGGGGATATCTGGGATCGGTGCAACACAAGGTGTGAGGACATATTTAGAGGATAACAGGTGTGAGCAACGCAAATAATGGAGGTGAGCTTCAGTCACTGATTTTTGTTATCACAAGGTGCAACTATAGTGCAATAGGCTGAACTGAATAGAGTCTGTCTTTTTTCAGCCTTGGGGTATGTTCACACGGCTTAATTAATAGTAATCCATAGTTCTCTATGAGAACTGTGGGTTACCGTAATGATTGGGGCGCATTTCGCTCGTATTAGAGCGCAGTACGCCACAAAATACGCGGCGAAATGCGTGCCAAAATAAGCCGTGTGAACATAGCCTTACAAACTATGTAAATACATGATTGAATTTTAATGCCTAATTAAGTCAATTAATATAAAAAGGAGCACCAGTCTTTACGTAGACTAGTTAAACTTTTGCATTGGGAGAGCTTTTTCACAGGGTTGTGCAAGAATTGTCTGTATGTGTAGTGGATTCGGGGACTTCTCCATCTTGCATGAGCTGGAATAATAATTTTAGTAAGTTGTTTCATTTGTAATAGGAAAAAAATGTTGATCCTAAACTTTAAGCTCGTGTTAGCATCCCAGACCTCCAGCAGTTCTTGTGGACCAAACTTGGATCGGCCTACTAGTGTAATGGCATCTAAGTTTGGTTCACTAGAACCACGATAAGCCAGGGGTTACATTGCAAACACTTAACATTGCAAACCAACCTTATGCTAATTCCCAGAGTCACTTACTGTTACATGCTCAAAATCTTGGCCTAGTTCTGGAGACCCTGCCACCACTTCCTTCTCTGCGATCCACTGCTCCAACTCATCCACCTCACGACTCAACTGGAAGAGCCAATACTGCTGCTCAAGACGTCCTTTTCGCTCCTCCACCAGGTCCTTCAGAGACACGTAGAGCCGATCAATCTGAGACTGACGCCTACTTATCTGCTCACTATGCAAGGACAGTAGTCAGTGCATTAGTTGGGAGCGCAATACAGAGACAGTACAGAGGTGACTTGCACATAATCATATTATAAAATTATCATTCAACATCAATTAACATAAGACATAGAAGAACTGTGTGTGTAAAGTGTTATTATAATCCTGACCACATAAGAGTAATTGTCTGCCTTACACAATGTACAACAATTAAGATCTGCTGAGTAAGAAGTCATTACCTTTCCAGGAAGAATAAGAGATGAACACCACAACACCAAGTTGTAAAACGGATACTCCAGAATTGTAATTTTATGGGGAGTATAATATAACATTTAATAATACTCCAGTAAAAGCAGCTTTTTGCCCATAGCACCTATAGACAACAAAGCTACACAAATATAGAGACTGGTTCCCTGGAGTTGAGGTCTGTATAGACCCATTCATGCTTCGGTGGGTTTCTCCTATACCACTAAGCATCATTTACTTCCCCTAATGAACCCTCTTTTATATGGGGGAGGAGAAACACATAGGGAAATTTGTGACACGCAAAGTTTTTTGATTGTATATCTTCCTTTTGTCTTTAATATATTAACCTCCATGTTATGCATTTGGGAATTGTTGTTGAAATAAGTATAGGGGTGCTGTATGGTCTCATTAGGATCAATCCATAATATGGGGTCGCCCTTTTCGGGGCAATGACTCCGTTTACTAAGCAGCTGGAGAGACTAGTTGTTAACTAGTCAAATAATCTCCAAAAAAATGGGAATCTTCTTCTGCCTCCACGTTGTCCCCCATTTTCCCTGTGTCTTGCAATGATGAGAGGTATTGATCACATGAGGCCACAGTTTCTATTTAACAAATTGGGATGTATGTGTGTTGTTTCTGTGCATCAGGAGCTTGTTGACAAATGAACTGTATGGTATGTGCACTTGCGTTGCTATGATGGGACGCAGTTCGGGAGTAGATTACCATCTATTGATGTATACATCTATTTAGGTATAGATTTATTGTTTCTGCTCGCTGCGTAGATTTTGTGCTAATTTTGAATGCAGTATATGCAATACACTGTATATAAATACAATGGAAAACAAATGTATTAACGTTTCTGCATATTCCCATTGTAACGTGATGAATTAGGTGGCTAGCCATGACCTGTAAGAGGGAATCTTTAATGGGGAAGGTGGGAGGTGAAGTTGCGGGAGGGAGGGCAGGCTAACCATAGGGCCTGTAGCTTTATTAAAATGAATATGTATATCAGATACATAGGAGAGGTGGTTTATGGGAAGAGACTAAGACAACAGTGTACAGTACAATGGAGTGTGTATTCCCAATGAATATGCATAGTTTTATTAAAATGAACATGTATATTAGATACAGAGAAGAAGTGGTTCATGGGAAGAGACTAAGACAATAGTGTACAGTACAATGGAGTAGGTATTCCCAATGAATATGCATATAAGACATGGAGGAGAAGGGGTTCATGGGAGGTGATAAATCTGGTAGTGTGCTGTGGAATGTAACATCTATTCTGCTTAGTCCGTTCTAGGTGAGCCATGCAGAGGCAATAATATTAGAGAAATGGGATGGAAGTCCATCACAGCGAGGGCAGATATCTCCATTAATACAGCTCGCAGGCACGGGCGGCATGGTAAGATAGGGCGCAAGCCCGCTATGGAGATGGTAAACTTGTCTGAGGAATGTTGTTTATGGGAGCATGGTGTCAGTGGCAGCACATGGTATCAGTATGCATGTAGGAGAGCAAAAGGTGGAATGGGTTCTGTGGATTCTCTGATGGCTAATTAGTGAGCACCTGAATAGGGTGTGTACCTAACATGATATAAAATTAAATGAGATTAGACCACATGGGACCGGGCCTCTAACCCCTGATGAAGCCAGTTTAGCTGGTGAAACATGTTTGGGAGGTCAGGCATGACATTTTAAATTGTGATTTCCCACCTCTGTCTACAAAGTATCACCCGCTGCAGAGGGTGTTACAAGGAAACCTTATATGTTTTATGTCCATTAGATTAGGGATAACTGCCCAAGTAGGATGCTTGGGATCCCCTACTGGAGTTAGTAAATTACTGTATATATAAGGTTTTCCTGTTAGTAGGTGGGGTTCCACCAGACTTGATAATGGAAAGGGAGTTAATCCTTCAGAAGTGGGAAGGGAAAAATTGAGAGGTTAGAAATCAGGTTTTTAAATAGTGTGTATAGAGGTTAGGTACATAATAAAAGTTATGTTTTAGTGTTTTATAGATTGAGAACTGATAGAGTTTAAGTTTGCCTATGGCAAAATAGTAAATATAGTTGTTAACTAGGGAAAGACAGTGAATTTATTTATATACTATCTTTCCAGCTATATATAAGAGGGGGACTGAAAAATTATACCCAGAACTTGCTGAACTATAAAAACAACCGTAAGTATTCTGATACGTCAAAATACACTGTGTTGAGTATTTTTTTTTGTAATATAGCGTGTATCCCTATCTGCATGTGTATTTTTGTTGACCTTTGTTGTCTATGGGTGCTATGGACAAATTTTTTTTTTTAGTACAGCATTATTAAAAGTTATATTTTAACTGCAATTTTCCTTGTAACTGTGATTTGGTTGATTTATAGTTGTGGGTTCCACACCTTGCTAAGTTCTGTCATTTGGAATACAAGCACACTTATTGACTCAAAATTACCACACCCAGATAGAAACGTGAGATTAGTGCAAAACTCGGCATGCAGTTATGTAAATGATTACAGGTGTATTCTTCCCACAAGAAGGGGTAAGGGTGGGTTCACACTATATTAACGGGGTTGTATCATTTCATTAAATGGTCTTCAGAATAAGGGGACAATGAAAACAAGCAACTTTGCTATTGGATGTCATTTGCAAAGCTGTCTTGTTTTTAAAAGTCTCCCTTATCTTCGTTTTCTGTAAACACTGTTCCCCAGTAGCGGTCGGATTCCACCTCCTTTCATTTCATTGGCTGCCGCCACTACTAATTTACATTCTGTCTGGCCCCCGGTCGTATTCACGGGGGCGAGCAATCCTGCCTATCTCACTCAAAGTAAGGGACCGCCACAATTTCACTCAGCACAGCCCGCAGAAACACCGAGGCCCGGCACCGGCGTCTACCATCAGAAAACAGCATAATTGTGCGTCGGTGCCTCATGCAAACATAGAGCATTAGGCTGCCTCTCTCACTCAAAGTAAGGGACCGACAGCAATTTCACTCTGCACAGCCAGAAGAAACACAATAATACTGCAGGGCTTCTACAATCAGAAAACAGCAGAATTGTGCCTCAATGCTTAAATGCTCCTGTTTGTAAACATAGCAGGGAGATCTGTGCTGCTCAGCATGTTCGTAGAAGACTGGATTCAACTGTAACAAACCTCCAGCTGTGAGAGGAGAAGAGATCAGAGCTCTGAGTTAATAGAAGGCTGTCTAGACTGAATGTAGGCCTGTGGTATGTAAACAGCTCTTACAAAATAAGACTGCATAGGGAGAGGACACAGTGACATGTGGACTCTTTGGGGTGGTAGGTGATATTTGGGAGCAAGCATGAACAGTGAAGGGGGGATGATGTCATTCCCCTTCAGTTAAGAAACACCCAGCTGGGAGGGGCAGAAACGCCCCTGGATTTCTAGAGCTGAGAGCACAATGAAACACACGAACTGAAGAAGCGATACATCCCCTTTAAGGGCTAAGTTCAAGGTATCCGTTGCGCATCCCGCAACACAGCCATGGAGGACCCATAAAATATAAGAGAGCAGATTGCTTTTTTTCCCAGCAGTATATGCATTTTCTTCAGGACTCAATAGCATGGTGAAGTCCAGCAAGATAAGCGTATGCCACAGGGAAACAGTGAAAGCGTAGCCCACACAGAGTTACATCTGTTCTCTTATTCTTTATGGGGCCACTATGGCTGCGTTAGATATCCTTGGGGGTATTTTTTTTTCATGGTACCCCAACGGATACCCCAAACATAGCCCTTAATGTAATGTGAACCCACACTAAAAGTGCTTCCGACGTTGTCCAGTAAAAAGACTCTCAAGAGCTGCTTTTGGGTATTAAACCTCTTTGGTGAGAGATCACTGACTGCTAGACATGCCTCAAGGAAGCGCTGAAAGACATTGTACCCAGTTATTCTATGAGAGGGGGTGCATCATTGGAATCAGAGGAGCAGACTGATTTTTAGGCTGAATGGTCTGCTATCTAGGCGGTTCTGATGAAAGTATTAGGAAGTGTTGGGAGCAGTGGTTTCACACACATGATAAACAGGCTATGGACAGCCCAGACAGACCACCAGTAGTGGGGATCTACCGACAAGCACCAGCAGCACCCACAGTTTTTTTCCATCATCCAGACGACGGGGGCTCCTTCACTACAGACCTCTGTCCCTGTCTTGAACTTTCTAGGCACTTAGAATGATATTTGGTGTCACAGCCTCCATCATTGACTCTTAGCCACCCTTTCCCTTGACTACTGTGGTATCATAAATGAGATACATGGGCAGCTACGAACTGGAACCATGTTGTCTTTAGTGACAAATCCAGGTTCTGTTTGGGATCCACTGACATTTCTAAGGATGGAGGCCTCGGGGTGAGCGCTTCAACCCTCTCTTTGCTCTGGAGCGGCACACACTGCCACAACTGCTGGTGTGATGATCTGGAGGACCACTGTATGCAACCAGTGATATGAGGGACACTGACAGCTCAGTGATATGTGCGCGACCTCCTGGGGCCACACGTCTTGCCTCTCATGGCTTCCAACTGGTATCTTTCAGCAGGATAATGCTCATCCACACACGGCAAGGCTTCACAGAAATGTCTCTGCCAGATTGCAACACTTCATTGACCTGCCATATCGACAGATTTCTCACCAATCAAGCATCTGAACCAGCTGAGATGACCGCTTGGGTAACCTAGTAGAGGGCAGGGTACAGAGGCCAAGTTGCAACATCTTTGAGTAAAAGTACTGGAGGATGACATACAGAAGCTGCGTGCCCAACTGTATCTCATATTTTACCCAGGCTAGAGGTGGCCAACAGGACACTACAGCTTCCTTTCCATTGGTCAGATTTCCCCAATAGACTTGTCCTTTTACTCTAATGTTGTGATCACTTTATTGATCATCATTACATTCACACATAGAGCACTTCACTTGATTCCAACAACTCCTTCCTGGTGTGTATTTTCTTTGTTTATGAGCATAATTACTATTACAGACATGTCACAAGAAGTGGTGTCAATTCAAAGTGCCCAAATGGCTCCTATGGACCTAACAAGGGTTCCTCATATTGTATTTATGTTCTTAATATGTTAGAGAGCAGTCATAATTTTGGTGTAGCACAACCATTACATTGTGAGAGTGCCCCTAAATATGGCACATACTGTACTCTTTAACTGCAACTACCAAGTAAAAGCAACCAATATTATTTGCTAAAATATAAGACATAATGAGAAATAAACTCCTAAAATGTACAAACTAATTATAAAACTCTCACTGAAATGTTCCACCCCACGACTACTCTTAACTATTCATTGTTTCGGCAAAGGCATCCATTGCTGTAAAAACACTACGGGCGACATGTATGAACGTTGGCACTGACAGGTCTGTTCTAAATCATTTTAAGGTAGTATAGACTGCACCAGAATGTATGAACCTGTTCTTCTGCAGGTCATACATACAGGGCAGTGTAGAGCCAATACCACAAGTCTGGCTCAGGCACCACCTTTACCCTGGTCTGGCTGTTCTTCTGCAGGTCATACATACAGGGCAGTGTAGAGCCAATACCACAAGTCTGGCTCAGGCACCACCTTTACCCTGGTCTGGCTGTTCTTCTGCAGGTCATACATACAGGGCAGTGTAGAGCCAATACCACAATCTGGCACAGGCACCACCTTTACCCTGGTCTGGCTGTTCTTCTGCAGGTCATACATACAGGGCAGTGTAGAGCCAATACCACAAGTCTGGCTCAGGCACCACCTTTACCCTGGTCTGGCTGTTCTTCTGCAGGTCAATACATACAGGGCAGTGTAGAGCCAATACCACAAGTCTGGCTCAGGCACCACCTTTACCCTGGTCTGGCTGTTCTTCTGCAGGTCATACATACAGGTGCAGTGTAGAGCCAATACCACAAGTCTGGCTCAGGCACCACCTTTACCCTGGACTGGCTGTTCTTGTGCAGGTCCTACATACAGGGCAGTGTAGAGCCAATACCACAAGTCTGGCTCAGGCACCACCTTTACCCTGGTCTGGCTGTTCTTCTGCAGGTCATACATACAGAGCAGTGTAGAGCCAATACCACAAGTCTGGCTCAGGCACCACCTTTACCCTGGTCTGGCTGTTCTTCTGCAGGTCATACATACAGGGCAGTGTAGAGCCAATACGACAAGTCTGGCTCGGGCACCACCTTTACCCTGGTCTGGCTGTTATAACTGTTCTGCACCTAGGTTTGGCGTCAAACAATCATAAATGTGTCTAATCCTAATTCCCGACGGATTTGTGCGCCGTAAATAATGTGCATGTCACTTTCTCCCCCCGCGGCGGATTCGCCGAGCGGGGAGGAGCGACAGATTCCACTGTTCTCAATGAGAGCAGTGGATTACCGTAATTGCTGCCGCGGATTGGCGCCATACTGAAGCGCAAATCCGGCGCGCAGTACGGAGCCAATACGCGGCAGAATAAGCCGCGTGAACGAGGCCTAAGTATGTAGTGCGATGTCCCCAGAACGCCTCTAATCTTTGGTGCCTTAAAAAGTGTCTCCCCTGCACTTATCGCGCCAAATTTTGGAGTACGCCTGTTCATAAATCTATAGGACAGGTCTAAACTTGATAGTCCACACTAGACTAATAGTAAAAATATCAAAATTTATTTTGTATAATTAAAATAAACATACCACAATGGAAAAAGCGGTCATAAAAGCGCAAGGTATGTGAAAAAAGAGAAGGTAAACCACCAATGCCTTTTGAACTGTGAAAGTTTTTACTTATAGACCATGAACGAGAACGTTTAGCGTTCGAAACGCGTCAGTTGTTTACTTTCTCTTTTTTCACATACCTTGCACTTATATGACCGCTTTTTCTATTGTAGTATGTTTATTTTGATTTTTAATTGTACAAAATAAATTTTGATATTTTTACTATAAGTCTAGTGCGGACTCACACGTTTTTCTCCTGTTTACTACGGCTGCAAGGTCTGGCACGGTGGCGGTGAGCTGTTCATTAATTCTCTTCATATAGAACGGGTCTACTAAAGCTTTTTGACGCCAGAAAACTGTTCTTACATGTTGCCCTTAACCTGTGATCCAGAAGATGGTCGACCGTATCTGGCTACACAAGAACAGGGATCATTATGAAGTCAGATGCTGATGTCCTACACAGACATATTACTAGTGAGTATTTACATATGAACAAATATTAGTAATTGTTATTTGTTATACAGGGTGTGCCAAGGACTACAAGCATCTCACATTGCAGGTCCATGAGACAGCGGATGATCAAGATGTTATACTCCTGCCATCTGTTGTTGGTGGGGATGCAAGTATCAACATTACAATGCAATGGGTCGCCATCATTTTTCATGGCCACTTTTGACTTTCTAGAAGTCTGTTGCTGGACACTTTCACGTAGTAGTATTAGGCTGGGTTCACACGGCTTAAATGCAGGGCGTAATTACGCCCCGCAATTACGCCGTGTGGCCGGGGGCAGGAGCGGGGGGGCTGGCACCTCGCCAGCCCATAGACTTGCATTACCAGCGGCGCTGGTAATTCACATGTCACTTATCTCCCCCCGCGGTGGATTCGCCGAGCAGGGAGAGGAGACGTAATGCATAGTTCTCTGAGAACTGTGGATTACCGTAATGACTTGGACGGATTCCAGCCGTAATTTGCGCACTCCGGCGCGTAATTACGGACTGAAATACGGCCCATTTTAAGCCGTGTGAACATGGCCTTATGGTCTAGACTTGTAAGCCAAAACCAGAGCCGATTACAAAACATGGGAGATGTGTAATCTAATATTCTACTTTTTCTCTGTGGAGATTGTACTTCTAGTTTCTGCTAACAAGTACTGATGCAAAATACACACATGAATTAGACCTAAGGAGATCCATTCTTCCAACAGAAGGGAGGAAAACAATGCCCAAGCATCTCCCCAAATGTTATGTGAAACCAGACTTAGCTAGTGACTGGTCTCAATGGAGGACAGCCTTCCAAGGCCAACAATCCCATTACAGTGGTATTTAGATATCACACATTTATAACATATCCAGAAGATATATCTGATAGGAGTGGATCCCACCTCTGAGGATCACACCTATCTTTAGAACCTGAGCCCCCCAGACCCTCATTCTGGTCTATGTCATGTGAATGAAAAGGTGGCCGCACATGCTTGGCTCTGTCCATTTATTTATATGGGAGTTCCAACCCTGCCAAGCTCTGTGGATATGCCATTAATGTATCAGATAGAATTGACAGATTTACTACCGTGTTTCCCCGAAAATAAGACACCCCCGAAAGTAACACATAGCAGAGATTTTGTTGAATTCCCTAATGTAAGGCACCCCCCGAAAATAAAACATAGCGAAAAACATTAGAGGGTTGAAGAACCTGTGCAGGGAGGTCATGTGACTGATTTCACCACAGGTCCCAAACATCCAAAGGAGAGTAGACAGAAAGTACATGTAAGTAACAGAGGGAAGAGGGGGAAGAACAGAGCAATAATACTGATGCACATCTCACAGGATGGCTGATGGGGAATGCTGGGACTTCTAGTTCTACAAGTCCCAGCATGTCACATTTGCCATCCTTTGAGATAAGTCACTGCAGCTGCCATAAAATGTCCTTTACATACATATATTCTACGATTTGTGACTCTAATATTTAAGATATTATATATTATATATATATATATATATATATATATATATATATATATATATAATATATTATATATATAATAAATATATTATCATATTACACATACATAACACACACTAGTATAGCATGCTGTAATTTATTTGTGGAAAAATTAGACATCCTCTGAAAATAAGACGTAGCGCATCTTTAGGAGCAAAAATTAATATAAGACGCTGTCTTATTTTCGGGGAAACAGGGTATGAACTGCTTTTTTTTAAGTTGTGGATGTGGCTGCAAAGCTTGTTCAGATGAAACAGATTAAAACCATAAGGAACCATATACCACCTACAGTGGGTTGCAAAAGTCTTAATACCCCTGAACTGTTTATATTTTGTAAACGTTACAGTTACAAGCATAAATGTGTTTTATTGATATTTTATGTAATAGAGCAACACAAAGTAGTAAGTATTTGTAAAGTGTAAAGAATATGATATGTGTGTTTCCAAATATTTGCAAATTTAAAAACTAAAAAGTATGGCATGCATATGTGTCCTGCCCCTCCTATCCTGCACAAAGACAAATCCAGGACATATGTGTCCTGCCCTAAATCAAATCCAGTGTGATCAATTATCTTTAGAAGTCACCTAATTAGTACATAGAGAACATTTGTCTGTAATTTATTCTCAATAGAACTATTGCTGTTGTGGAGGCCTTAGAGGTTTGTTAGAGAATATTCATGAACCAACAGCATCATGAAAACCAAGGAACACACAAGACAGCTCAGGAATAAAGTTGTGGCACAGTGTATTGCAGGGTTATGTTTATTTAAAAAAAAAAAAGAAAAAAAAAGAAAAAAAAAAGAAATAGCCCAAGATCTGAACATCTCACGGAGCACTTTTCAATCCATCATCTGTAAATGGTGGGAGTATGGCACAACTGCTAACCTACCAAGACAATGCTGCCCACCTAAACTGACTGGCATTAATTAGAGAAGAAGCCAAGAGGCCCAGGGTCCCTCTGAAGGAGTTGCAGAGATCCACAGCTTACGTGGGGGAATCTGTCCACAGGACAATAATTAGTTGTGTACTCCACAAATCTGGCCTTTATAGAAGAGTATCAAGAAGAAAGCAATTTTTGAAAGGCCATAGGAAGTCCTGTTTGCATTTTGCATAAAGCTATGTAGAGTGGACAGCGAGCATGTGTAGGAAGGTGCTCTGGTCAGATGAGACCAAAAGTGAACTTTTTGGCCTAAATGCTATATGTGGTGGAAAGTCAACAGTGCACATCACCCTGAACACATCATTCCAAACCATGAAGCCTGGTGGTGGTAGCATCATGCTGGGGGAGGCTTTGCTTCCGTAGGGACTGGGAAGCTGCTAAGAGTCAATGGGAGGATGGATGAAGCTAAACACCGGACAACCCTGAAGGAAAACCTGTTAAAGGCTGCAAAAGACTTGAGACTGGGGCGTAGGTTCACCTTCCAGCAGGACAATGACCCTAAACATCCAGCCAATGCTACAATGGAAGGTCTTACATCAAAGCACATTCATGTTTTAAAAAGGCCCAGTCACAGCCCAGACCTAAATCCCATGAAGAATCTGTGCATGGTTTGAAAATTGCTGTTCACAAACGTTCGTCAACCAATCTGACTGAACTAGAGCTTTTTTGCAAATTAGAATGAGCAAAAATTCCAGCCACTAGATGTGCAAAGCTGGTAGAGACATCCCCCAGCAGACTGCAGCTGTCACTGCAGCTAAAGGTGGTCCTAGAAAGTATTGACTCAGGGGGCTGAATACATATGCACGCCACACTTGTCAGTTTTTCAATTTGCAAAAATTTGGAAAAGCACAGATAATTTTTTTTATACATCACAAGTACTTGCTACTTTGTGTTGCTCTATCACATTAAATATTAACAAAATACATTTAAGTTTGTGGCTGTGACATTTAAATATGAGGAACAGTTCAAGGGGTAGGAATACTTTTGCAACCCATTGTATATACGCCACATGGGCAAAAAATGCAGCAGAAAAGTGTGATAAAACAATGCGTGACTCTACCGCTGTATGTACAGGCACCCTTAAGTTGTGTTCATACAGTGTTTTTTTGCAGCAATATTTGAAAGCCAAAAGCCAGATGAAGTACAAGTCTTTCAACTATACTTTTTTCAGTGCAGGCTCCAATCCTGGGTTTGCCTAACAAATGCTGCTGCAAAATACTGTGTGAACTCAGTCTTATATTGGACAATTAATAAGACAGATATCCTTAAGAGCCATCACATGCCTTCTAAAGATGCCCAATGCTCACTCCATGTTTTCTTTATTCTGATGTGATACACTCCAGACTCTGAGATTAAATCAGATACTTGAAGTTATTTCCCCACCACACAAATTGTCTTTAGAAAATCCATTTACAATTGTCTGTTCTAGATTTTCCATTGTAGTTTGCAGTACCCAGCAGAAAATATTGATATAATAACTATAGACAAGTCAGAAGAACCTCAACTTGAAATGACTTAAGAACACAATATGGCGATGGTGTTCATCCAGTTGAGCAAGCTATGTCGGCTAGCTAAGTCACCATGATTCACACCTTCCACATAATTTGTAGGGGAGATTGTCACACTCTCACCTGTCGGGGTGCCCAAGATCTAGGAGACTGCGACACTGGCGAGATAACTGAGCTATTGTCTCCTCGTAGTTCTCAATGGTCTGCTCCACCATAAGGTGCTTTTTCAGCAGCTGTAGGGTGCTCTGCTCATCCTATTAGAAAAGAATGGTTTCAAAACATTTTAATAATTTGCAAAAATACAGACTTGTATGTAAATGTGAGTGTCCAACCCATATTTCTAAGTATTTCTTTTAATTTTATGCTGATAGAGCTCTGTTTTCTTCATACAAAGCTCTTAAATGGGTTGTCTCACTACATTGATTCATCTGACCTCAGTCCTGTTTTCTTGGTTTCATTTTGAATTCAGGGGCGTGTTTACTGGCTTCTACTAGGCTGCAGTAGAAGCCAGGTCTGTAGCTATAGCAACCAGCGCTGGCAGCCTATCATGAGAGAGTAAACAGGTCTGTAGCTATAGCGACCTGAGGAGCTGATGCAGCCCATACAAGAGGGGATATCAAGGAATAGGTAGGATACTGTTAATGGATACATATTGCGAAGTGACTTGTTTTGCAAGATCTTTAACATAAAAAGCAATCCTAGTAGTGAGACAACCCCTTTAAGCCCTTGCATAGACACAGATTTAACAAAAATGTTCTTGCTGCTTAAAAAAAGTCTATGTAAATAAGCTCTCCAACACTTGGTAGAAAGCAGCCTTTCTTGTGCCACTTATTCGGGGTGGCTTCCCTCTAAGTTGACTTATAGAGAAGCTATCTCCAAAAGGTGGCACTAGAAAGCTAGCTTTCTTCTTTGTAGAGAAGAACTTATTTACATATCCTGCTTATTTACATATCCTTTTCCCAGGTAACACTGCCTGCCTATAACATGTATTATGGCAGTTTAGCCCTCACCACAAGGAAAAACAATTCCCCCATTTTGGGAGATTAGGAACTGCAAATGGATTCTGAATTGCATATTGTAATAATCTATTCCTATAAAAAATGTCCTGTTCTTCTTTGCTAAAAAACATCATTGCTCAAATTTCTTACAACTGGTATTTGATATACCTTAAACAACATATTGTTAGTGCTAATTATGTCAAATGTATGAAAAAGGGCAAGTGCTTTGCTTTGTCCTGTAGTCCAAAAAACTGTAAAATTACACCTCTATGAACAAGCACAGATTTTTGCTAAAATTTGCATTACTTTCTGGTTCTAGAATTAAAGGTCGATTTTCTAATGAAAATTATTTATTATAGTCTAAATGTAATGCAATTTTGTGAGAAGGCGATAATAGGGTCACATGGATAAATGGAACAGGAGAATACATTAGTTTGGAACAGGCATTTTTAAAATTTTATTTTTGAGGGAGGGGGGTTTAGCAGTTAGCCTACAATTATGGGTTTCCTAAGTGATCAGAGTTATTTTATGGGTTGAACCTTTTAAAAAAAATCTAGTGACCTTGGGTCTTCAGGTAAACGGCACATTCCAAAACTGCCAATTCTCAGAAAAAGTAATTTTTTTGTGCAAATATGCACAAAAAAATTAAAAACATAAAAAATCTGGTGCAAAGTAGTTGATTAATTCATAAAGTCATTATGCTCTCTTCATGAAGTCTCATTAAGTTATCTAAAAGCCGACACACAGGGTGAAATGAGAAAGGAGAACAATGAGTCTTGGAAGGCCAAAGGAAATTGGGATGTCTTGAGTAAACTCAAAGGAAGTAGTTACCCTAAAACTATTAGTTATTGTAAATGCTCACCTTTCCCTTCTCGTCATTCATCATAAGAAGCTCTTGCTCACTTAGCCAGGTCTCCACCTCTCCCACATCAAAGTAATACTGCTGCACCTGGTAGTTGATATCCAGAAGCTGTTGCCGTCTTTCCGTCTCCTCCCGCAGCACATCCCACATCTCCCGCAGACTTTCATACCCCATGCGGACTCCTTCTGCCTCTGGAGTCCGCATACTGGCAATGGCACCTGCTCGCTCTAAGATGTCGTCCACACGTGGGGAATGTACCTGAATCTCTCTCCTCAGGTTCTGATAAAGTAAAAGTACAGGACCAGAAATTGGAGCCAAGTCACCTCTTGATCAGGAAAAGTCAATGAAATTAGAAAGAGGTACAAACATCGGGTAAGAAACCTGTGTGATACCAACTTATTCTTTTTATGGGGGACGGTAGAGTATTTCATCTAGTGTAAATGTGGTATGAAGCGGAGTGTTGCAGACTTGCCTTATGCCTGGTTCACATCTGTCAGTGGTTCTCTTCGAAACTTATAGTACTGATTCCATAAAAACTTATAGTGCTGATGCCTTAAAAAGTGGCGAAAAACATTGAGCAGCAACACTCTGTGCCCATATTTTATGGCATATTTGAAATTAAGTATTTTATATTTTTATTCGCATTTGTACCAACCTATTTGAACTTGTGGCTACATTGGCTTCTACGCTTCTTGGGACGGAGGTTCGTGCACAGGCAGAATACCAGCAAATTTTTATAACTTTAATGTTAAGGTGAGCTGGCTATCTCTTTTTTTCTATGCATAGACTTGCCTTATGAAGGGTTCACATCTGTGTCAGAGGTTCTCTTCGAAACTTATAGTACTGATTCCATTAGAAGTGCCAAAAAACACTGTGCAGCATGCAGCACTATTTTTCACTTTGAGAGGACGGCCACCATGACAGAAGCCCAACAGACCCTATTATAGCTAATAGGCTCTGTAAGGCGCTTTCGGAGTCCATCTTTAATGGGTCACCACCCATTCTGTGATGGAGGTTCCAAACGGAACCTGCGGCACAGATGTGAACCTGGTCTTATTACCGAATTTATAAACGTCCTGTGCAGGAAATTAGCACCCCTTATTCTTTTCCATTTTTTTGGAGACTAGGGTCCCTTGTTTATGGCATATTTTAGTCTTTCATGTGGTTAGTTTTCATGTTACTAAGCCCTATTCACTTAAACTTAACTAAGCTGTGGTACAAGGTACAGATATGATGCAACGATTTTCGACCCCTGAGATACTCAGAAGCCCGGCATGATCCACAACGCTTCACCACATGTCCATTCATATAGCTGTGCCTGGTCAATCACTCACTGATGACCTATACTTAGAAATATTTTATAAAGTTGTTGATTATATAGTTGCTTAACTCCTATGGATGCATTTCCTATTTACTACTCTCCAGGCTCCCTAACAACTTCAGTATCTCTTTGGGGTCATGCAATCAATTCCATTATAGATATAGGAGATACCACTCACCTGGTTTTTCTTGATCAGTTGCTGGACGGTCTGTAAGTTACTGCCATGATCCTTCGAGGTTGAAAGTGGAAGCCTTTCCTGTACCCAAGACTGTAAGAGATCGAATTCAGATAGAATTAAAAGTGATATATGATGGTCAATAGCTCAATACAATAGAGAAATAGCGGAAACTCTAGAGCCCAGTTACAAATGTTGTACCAGGTCCCATAAGCTGTGAGGATAATGCACCATCCATAGATGGTAAAAGTTGGTAACCTGAGCTTAGTCCACCCCTGTACTTGTCACACTCCTCTTCTTTTACGTGGTTATTGAGACTACAACCTCTACACTCACTTCTGTACTCACATTGAGAATAAAAAAACCTGTAAGCCAGTAACTTACAATCTCATCCTCCAGGTCCCGGGTGACTTGATGCACCTCCTTAGAGGCTAAGAGAATGCGTCTTCTTTCTTTTAAAGGCTCGATCAAACGCACAATCCTAGTTCCGACCTCATTCTGCTTTTCACCCACCGCCTCCTGGCTTACCACATCCAGAGGGAGAGAGGCAATCTGTGCTTGCAGCTCTCCAACCTCCTTGTACCATTCCTCCATCTGTGTCTCCATCGTCTGCATTAAAAGAGGAAATTCAGGAACGGAAGCATAGAGGATTTCTCGGTCAGATTTTTTTTTTTCAAATACATCAGGTTTATTCACCAAGTTGTGAGACCCTAGACAACATCTTAGGATGTGACACATTCTTAGGGTGAATTTACACTTAAATTTACTACTGGAATCTTTGCAACTGTCCCATTCATCTAAATTGGTCTTGAAGACTCAAGTCCTTGATGCCAAAACAATCAACTTAGATAATGGAAATAATTTTCAATTGCAAAAATTTCTTTAACAAATCTGCTGCTTGTAAAGAAGTCCTTACCGGGGAATATCTACCGGCCTTAGTAAGTGTTGCACATTCTTTTGAAGTAAACCTGGTAGCTTCACAAAAAGAAGGGTAAAAACCTAGTAGCTCCAGAAAGAAAAGCGCATTTTCAAGGGAAAAACCTGGTAGCTTCAGCAAATAAAGCATGTTCCTACGGAAGGAACCCGGTAGCTTCAAGAAGTGAAGCACCCTCTTAAAGGAGTAACCCGGAGGCTTCAGGAAGTGAAGCACCCTCTTAAAGGAGTAACCCGGTAGCTTCAGGAAGTGAAGCACCCTCTTAAAGGAGTAACCCGGTAGCTTCAAGAAGTGAAGAACCCTCTTAAAGGAGTAACCCGGTAGCTTCAGGAAGTGAAGCACCCTTTTTAAAGGTGGTTAAGTAACCCTCGGGACCCCTTAAAGGGAAGTGAAGAACCCTCTTTAAAGGAGTAACCCGGGCTTCAGGGAACCAAGGGGTGTCAGGCATTCTTAATGGAAAAACCCAGTAGCTTCAGAAAGTGAAGGGAATGTGTCATTAGAATGTGACCTGTTGTTTAATTCATGTTTTTATGTTAACCCCTTAAGCTGGTTAATGACCAGAACATTTTTTTAGTTTTTGCCTCCTCGTTTTTCAACAGTTGTAACTTTTTTATTTTTTTCAATGATGCAGTTGGAAGAGGCCTTGTTTTATTCGAGACAAGTTGTACTTTATGGGGGAATAGTTTAAGTTCACTTATAAATAATTGCAGCATTTTTTTTATTTATTTATTTTGTAAATTTTTTTTTACATACTTAATAATGTTAGATTAATTCTACAGGTTATTACGGTCGTGTGGATACCTAATATGTGTAGGTTTTTTGTGTGTGTGTAATATATGCACAATTATTTTTTATTAAATAATTATTTCTATTTTATTATTTATTTTTTTTTTGTTTTTTTTTGATTTTCTCTTTTTTGTTTTTTACTTTTTTTTTTTTAAAAACCCCTGAAGGGGGGAAATGTTTTACCCTTTTTTTTTTTTTTTTTACACTTAGTAAAGTATAAGCTATTCATTTTATGCTAATTACATTATAATCTGTGTCAGTCTGACACAGGGAGTGATCAGGACAGACATAGTGTGCCCTGGTCACTGGTTGTTACACAGACAGCTCTGGGGCCAGTCTAGGTCCCCCGGGCTGACTGTGCAGCCGTTCCCCGGGCTCTGTCGGGTCACCGGGTGTTCCGATCACAGGACAGAGCAGGGGAACCCTTTGATTGCGCTGTGGTGACGATCCGCCGCAATCAAAGTGTTAAAGCACCGGGATGCGGAGGTTTCCCTCGCTACCCGGTGCTCGCAGGGGATGCTCTGGGATCAGGGCTGTGTAGCACAGCCCCGATCTCAGCGCAGCTGCAGTGCCCGGGCGCCGCAAACTCCGATATCGAACGACCTGAAGTGCCCAACGCCAAAAGAACGGTGCGCGGTCGTTAAGGATTTAAATACATTTTTTAAGAATGTTTGGTGTTTTTTTTTTTTATTTGTTTAGATCAGTATTACTATTTTTTTTTAAATCCTGAAATCTTGCAGTTTGTACTTTGACCACTATAATAGACTAAGGTTATGTCAATACAGCATATGGTAAAATGCCATCCAAAATGCAACGGAATGTTAACATGAATGTACTCGCACTATACCCGCACCAAAAACCGCTGTCGATTTTCGGATCTCCCGCCAGCCGAGTACATTGACTGTACGGGAACATGTACTATCTTCCAGCGAAGGGCCGACTGTTTAGAAAGCCGACAGTAGAAGATCCATGCTGTGTAGATAACAGCACAGATTTTCTATTGCGGTCGATGGGCGCAGGATTAGTCGGATATTTGAGTATTGTAAATACTGAATCCGCTTAAAAATCCGACTGTAATCCTGTGCTGTGTAGACATAGCCTAACACTTCCTGTTCTATAGAGAAAACTTTTCAGTGCTCTCCTCATTATCAGCACAGACAGGATTACACTGAAAGGTGACACCAATGTATATAGATAACACAGGATCCGCCAGTCACAATAGGAAATAGTCACAACTCCCCATCTTCCCCTCCCTGCACACTGACTTCTTCTCAGGTCCCAAAGCATGCCTGGAAAACTCTCCTGAAGAAGTCAATGGGTCTGCTCCTGGTAACAGGCTTCTATGCCCATGTGGCTGCTGTAAAGCATCTCTAGAATTGCTGTTAAAAGCAACTCTGGCATAATGGTTGCCCCCAAAATCATAGACCAAGGGTCTTCAAACTGCGGCCCTCCAGCTGTTGGGAAACTACAACTCCCATCATGCCCACTGTTATAGATTATACAAATGCATGATGGGAGTTGTAGTTTCCCAACAGCTGGAGGGCCGCATAGACAAACAACAGAACTGAGATATCTACAATTAGTAAAAAAAAAAATTCAAAAGTTTTAAAAGCTGGCGATAGATTCCCTTTAAGAGAGAAACCTAGTAGCTTCCGGAAGAGAAACCAGGAAGCTCCAGTAGGTCAACTAAATTCCTAAGGGTCAAACCCGGTAGCTCCATTAATTGACACATTTTTAAAGCACAAATCTGATGACCTAGGGAAATTATTCAAATTTGTATGGGGAAACCCTTGCTGCTTCGGGAGGCAAAACATTTTGTTCTGGAGTAAACCTAGTAGCTTCAGAAAGTGAAACCAAGTGGCTCCTTGGACTTTCCTGTCCTAAAACAGGCCCACAGGGGTAACTGAGCAATGAGACCCAAGACTATGGCAGAGTCAGGAATGGAAGGACATGCAAAAAAGTGTATACGCCGAGAGGTCATCATAGCTATAGTTAACCAGGTTTCCAACTATACCAGGAAAATCTTCTGGAGCTTTACATTAGAATGTGCTTTATAATTATGAATGGAAAAAAAAAAAAAAAGAAATTTGATGGAACTGTGTATGGAGTCCACAGACTGAAGAAAGGACAGGATGCAGATGAAGAGTACAAAACACACACACATCTACTGTACCGGGGATCAGGCAATGGGCTGGGAACACATTGCACTGTGATGCTGATGGACAGTCGTGGGTGTCTGCGTCACGCTGTTGGAAGAATGAGGTGTTCATGAATGATGAGCACTGAGCAAGCAGGAAGCTGAAACGTAATATCTGTCTCAATGACGTGAGCTGCACATGAAGCTTGTACACATGTCATTCAGAAGACAGGACATCTGTATATTTATCACCAGTATGCTATGCCGTCTGTTAAAGGACCACTCTTGTGTGATACCAATAGGCGCCTGGTCATGGCACATGCAATGAGTGGCAATGATTAGGCAACCTAAACACCATCAAGAGTCGGAGCAAATGTTAGATTTCGAGTTTTGCCCATAACAGTCCTTTAAAGTATTCACAATGATATTGGTGTGTTATAGCAAAATGCCTTGACAATATATGCTAAGGACAATTCCATGCAGATACCTATATTCACCAATAAATGAATAGGAGACAGCTTCTTACCAAAAGCATATGGTGAAAATATTTAGGTCAGGATGAAAAAAAATATTCTAAGCAGGCATAAATAATCCCAATTATGGTGTGGTATCCATGAAAGAATCCAGTTTTACTCTAGATGGAGGGATGATATGGTGGATAAAGCCCTGGATTGTTTTCATGACTACAGGCAGTCCCCGACTTACGCCGTTCCGACTTACGTCTGTCTTCTAGTTACAAACGGAGACTTATGGGGCATGCTGGCACTTGTAGTTCCATGTTCCACAGCAGATAGTAGCTGTGGAACAACAAGTTCCAGCATGCCAAAGCAGCACAAGGTGAAAATGAGGTGAAATCTTCTTAACAGGGGTACAGACAGCAAAACAAATGTAAAAACCCTTCCCTGTACTAACCAAAAAAAACAAACCTTTATTGCTGGAGTTACATTTAATAAATATACTTGTTCAGGTTTACATACAAATTCAACTTAAGAAAAAACCTACAGTCTCTATCCCGTTCGTAACCCGGGGACTGCCTGTATATACCAATGATCGCAAGGTTGAGGACTATATTGAAGCATGCTGCTGAAGACAATTGTCGGTGCTTGCCTTTATGCTTTTAACTGTAATGTGCACGGCCAATTCAAGAGATTGTTCGGATGGGCAAAGGGTTTCTTCCTGGGCAGTGTTAATGCAGTGTTTCTAACAAAGGGTCATGACAGGATTGACTCGTCCATCACACGGACATTGAGGTCATGGATTTAATAGCTAACTGCCCCAGTTTTACACGTTAAAAAACACTTGCGTTAAACTGATGCCAACATCAATTATGGTCACCCGCTAGTGGGAAGACATTGACAGACAGTGGTATCTTACATTATCTAGCATTTATCTTGTCTCTCTATGGTATTCAATACAATATCACCTTGAAAGGATTGGCAAACACAAAGTTAGTCATGCTCCTAAACAAAAAAAGGCATAGGTGGCAAATAAATATGAAGCTGCAAAGCATCACCCTCATGGTTAGTTCAATGTGCATTGGCCACCCGATCTTCAGATTGTTTGCAGACCGCAGAACGCACCATATGTGGTATCAGGTCCAATCAGTGATTAAATCTGATGAACAGCTACATCAAAATGTATATGAACCCATCCTAAGGATTTATTTGACTGTCCTAGAAGTTCTCTGGAAGATAATAGTACAAGTCACTTACCTCTAGCTTCTTCAGCTGAGTATTAACAGTGGAAATATCAGACACCGGTTCGATAGGTTGCAGTTGCTCTTCCAGCCTATGAAGTCTTTTGCCCAGGTCTGTATAGTTTTGCACCACCAGTTCGGCTTTGCTAGTCTGGAAGAGCTGCTGAGCTTTGGCTTGCGTACTGGATTCAAGCTCCACCCAACATTGACGGATCTCTTCTATCTTCTTCTTACAACACCAGCTAACTCGGGCTTCTCCTGGATGAGCTGATGACCTTCCTGTGCAAATTATTCACTTCAATGTAATCAATGTTACACATTTACAGTATACTGCCTAAACCATGCCTAAATCTGATCATAGAATTTAGTTGACCTGTATGACTATACCGTCCTGGACTGGATTAGATCAACCTAGTGTAGTTACAACCACTGGTCAATATTCGACAATTAGGTTATATGTTGGTTAAAGCCTCCAATAGACAGGTCAGTATTAGGTCTACAGCAGTGTTTCTCAACTCCAGTCCTCAAGACCCACCATCAGGCCAAGTTTTCAGGATTTCTTCAGTATTGCACAGGTGATATAATTATTGTCAGTGCATTCTGTGGGAGATCCTGACACAGGTGATATAATGATGGCCTGTGCATTCTGTCGGAGATCCTGAAAACATGAGCTGTTGGTGGGTCTTGAGGACTGGAGTTGAGAACCACTGGTCTACAGGTCCTGGCCTAACTGTGGATCTCATGGCTCAAATTAAAAGTATCACAGAAATCTAGAGTTCTACGTCTACACATATGATATATCACCCGAGGATGGAGGCTAAGTCTAGATGTTTTCAGATCTGTCCGGCCAAAATTGGCATGTTGCACTGGAATTTCACCTCAATTTTATCTTGTGATATTTCATATAAAAATGTTAAAAGACATTGGCGGGCTAAAATTTCTGTTGAAATCTAAAATAAGGCAATTACGACACATTGTAAAACGCCCAAACACCTTTAAGCTGTCATAATTCACAGACTCACCCTGTGCTTGGCATTTTCCTTCTGCCTCTCCAGCATCGAGCGACTCCTAATTACTGCTGCTCCAGAGCTATACCCTTCTGACCTAGCAAAGGGACCCTCCTTTATTGTTCTGGGCATAAGCAAACAGGTCTATCTGGTTCCTGTGCTCTGCTAAGATATTTTCTGCTACTTTCGATACTAACCAGGTTCACTTATTTGACTTGTCTTGACTTTGTCCAACTGTCCGAGACCTACCCTGACTTTTGCCTTTCTCCAGTTGATGATCAAACAACACCTTCGATATTAGAGACGTTGAGTTCTTAACCCTTATGTTCCACAAGGAGGTCTGGACTCTGACACTGGGAATCCCCAGATCACTACTCCCAGGAGTAATCTCCGTTAGATGACAGCATGTTGCTATACTTGGTTGAGAGGCAAAGTTCGGCAGGTATAGCAAAGGTGTGCTATGTCTGTCAACTTCTACCTGTAAACTAGTATTGTTTAGTAATTTGTAACCTCCTGTCCCTGCAATACAAAGCCACTCATTTTTATGTTACGGGCTTGCCCACCTTTAAATATCCAAAAGGGCACCTAATAAATTACCTGATTATATTTTATCCCCGCTTGGATCAGCTATAATCTCAGGAATTACATGGTCACTGAAACCAATGAGCTCTGCTTGAATTGCATGGACATCAGAAGTCCTCCAAAGAAAGGGACTGTAAGGCTATGTTCACACGGCTTAAATTGGGACGTATTTCAGTCCGTAATTACGCGCGGGAGTGTGCAAATTATGGCTGGAATACGTCCCAGTCATTACGGTAATCCACAGTTCTCATTGAGAACTATGGATTACGTCTCCTCTTCCCGCTCGGCGTAGCCGCCGGGCGGGGAGATAATTGACATGTGAATTACCAGCGGCGTATACGCTCCGCTGGTAATGAAAGTCTATGGTCCGTCGAGGTGCCGGCTCCCACCCCCGCTCCGCCCCCACGGCGTAATTGCAGGGCATAAGCCGTGTGAACATAGCCTAAAAGTCTGTCCACTCGACAAGTATTTAAAGTCGAAATCCATGCAGATTCTGACTTGAAATACTCATCTGAAACCGACAGTAAATCACTCCCATCAACATCAATAAAAAATATGCATTGTACTCCATACAACGCATATTTTCCCCGTCGGTTACTAAGAGTAAAAAAACTAAAAAACTTGTTCATTCTTCCATCGTATTCCACGTGTGGATCCGCATCCAAAACACGATAGACATGAAAGGGACTCGTTTTCTGACTGTAAATCTGCCGTATTCCGCCGGAAAAAAACGATCTAAAATCCACATGAAATACTTGCTGAAAACCGCATCATCAGACGCGGTTTTCAAGGGTAGAATCCGACAAGTACATTTTATTTGCCATCTGGACATACCCTTAGTGAACACTTTTTGCTCTAGCTAACTCATATTGAACAAGAGACGACTGATTTGTAATAGCTAAGAAGGCCTTAATAGAGTATGTGATAATAGGTTTTCATCCATTGTAATTTTTATGTTTGCTAATAAGAAAAATAAAACCCACTCGTACAGGCAACGAAGGAGTGGCTTTTGTAAGAAGCATTTCAAGGTCCTGGAGTGGCCTAGCCAGTCTCCGGATCTCAACCCCATATAAAACCTTTGGAGGGAGTTAAAAGTCCATGTTGCCCAGCGACAGCCCCAAAACATCACTGCTCTAGAGGAGATCTGCATGGAGGAATGGGCCAACATACCAGCAACAGTATGTGCCAAACTTGTGAAGACCTACAGAAAACGTTTGACCTCTGTCATTGCCAACAGAGGATATAAAACAAGGTATTTGAGATGAACTTTTGTTATTGACCAAATACTTATTTGGAAATAAATTCTTTCCAAATCAGACAATGTGATTTTCTGGATTTGTTTTCTCATGTTGTTTCTCGTAGTTGAGGTCAACCTATGATGTCAGTTACAGGCCTCTCTCATCATTTTAAGTGGGAGAACTTGCAAAATCGGTGGCTGACTAAATACTTTTTTTTTCCCACTGTATATATTAAAAACACCCTCTTTTCATGGTAAAAAAATTCAGGTTGCTCTTCACCAACTGGCCAAATCTTTTGTGTTTCAAAAACATTTGTTTCCTCTTGCCTTGATCTTCTATCTATAGGCACCTTTCCCCCTTAATACAGGCTCAGGTAACCAGCCAAGGTCAGGTAAGTCCTTTCTTTGGCTTTAGACCCATTAACGTAAGGTGAGATCTTTTAGGTTAGCTGTACAGTATTTTATTTTAGCTCGTTAGCCAATAAGGTACGTTACGTCACGCGAGCTGACTCTGCTCTATCTGCCCACACACCACCAGTCATTCATCCTCAATGTATGCTGCGCAAGGATCTCAATCTGTTATTTCCCTCCATTCCACCCATTTTTTGATCTTGTTATTTTTCTTCAGAGAAAAAGAGGACAAAATAATCGGATTTAATGCAAATTGGTGTCTGGCTGGTAGAAGCTGAGATAAGCAGCTCCAAGAGATGCCTGGAAGCCTATGATATGTCACATGGGTGAAACACATCTGAAGTCACAGTATCTGGGTCATGTTAGTCCCATTTTAGATGACAGATCTGAGCAATAAATATAACATGGTACCGCTGCTTCACTGATCTTGTAGTGGTGCCTGATTAGGTCAATATATTTAACCTTGTTATATCTCTGGTAGAGCCCATCCTCCCAGACTAGCCCTACTACTGTATAAATACACTGATTTCATAAGGTCCCATGCAATGCTTTATTAGTCCTGTGGTGGCGCTACAGTGCAAATGGCAGGGAGTTGCATTTAAAATCTACCCCGGGTGGTTCCTTTTCCCTTTTATCGGGTGTCTATTATGCTCTTAAAGGGAATGTGTAATCAAAAATGACTCATTGTTTAACTCACATATTTATGTTCAACACATTTTTAAAGAATTTTTGGTTATTTTTTTTTTTAAATTTTTCATATCACTTTCAATATTTTTTAATAATTCTTAAGTCCTGCAGTTTTCACTTTGGCCACTAAGCCTAATATAGTCTGACACTTCCCTGTTCTGGAGAGAAAGATTCTCAGTAGTCTGTCATTATCAGCACAAAGAGGGTCAAACTGAAAGGAGACACCAGTTGTGATAGATAACACGGGATCCCCAGTCACAAGAGGAGATAGTCACAGCTCCCCCTCCCTGCACAGTGACTTCTTCCCAGGTCACAGAGCATGACGAGAAAACTCTCCTATGGAAGTGAATGGGACGGAGTCAGTCTTAAAGAGAACCTGTCACATAGATTATGCCCCCCTTGCTGAGGGCAGAAAAGCTAGTGTCAAAACATGCTGTTTCCAGCACTGTGCCCCTTTTATTCTGTAAGATGTGGAGTTTTCGTGTATTTAATGCTCAAATCTGCAGTTTTCAGCCAGAAGAGTCATTCGAAGAGTCCTTCAGAGTTTTCTTTTTTTTCAAACCCAGCCAATCAGAGGCTAGCCCCCCCCCACCTCAACGGGACAAACCTATTACTTTGAATAGGTTAGAAACATGTGACTAACGGTAAAGTGGGCGGGCTAACCTTTGGTGGGCGGCTAACACCAAATTCATGAATAAGATTTGGGGGGTTAAATGCTCTAAAACTACAGCATCTTACGAAAAAAGGGACACAGCGCTGGGAAAAAGCGGGTCTAAACACTAGCTTGTGTGCCCTCAGCAAGGGGGCATAACCTATGAGAGAGGTTCTCTTTAAGTCTCTTATGTGCATGAAGCTACTGTAAAAGCATCTTTTGACTGCTGTTAAAGCAGTGCAAACAAGACTTAGTGGCCAAAGTGAAAGCTGCAGGACTTAAGAATTAAAAAATATTGAAAGTGATATGAATTTTTTTTTTTTTTTTTAAAAAAACCCAAAATTCCTAAAAAATTTGTTTATCATAAAAATGGGACTTAAACAGTGACTTTTTTTGATGACACATTCCGTTTAAAGTGTAGTCAATAGAGGCTACTTGCTGTATATATAGTTAAAAAAAGGATGGTCATCTTTCTGCATGGTCTGCCCCCTCGTACATTACCATTTCCAATTCTAAGGGGTATAATAGAGGCACTGTAATAGTGAACTGGAATACATACCGGGTCTTTAAGACCCACCCAAACCAGTATTAACATAAGTAGTTGTGAGGAGCCAACACTGAGCCGCCTTCTAAGATGTATAGAAATTTACCATATATACATCTGTTTTTGCCAATTTTGAGCTATACTGGGAGAAAAAAATGTAAATTTATTATCTGGCAGGTAGATTTGCAGAAATTCATCTAGATTTGAACAAAAGTCAATAAAATCTGGGTGCAGCAGGCATTACCTCCAGCAGGTAATATAGACATTGGGAAACTAACCCTATAGAAGTGTTTTACTTCCATCTGTTGAAAGATTTGGTGCCCCTAGTACTCCTCCTATTGAATATGATATGTACAGGTAGGGATGGTTTAAATAGGTTGTCAGGGATTAGAAACAAGGTTCTGCTTTTCTTCCAGAAACAGTGCCACTCTGGCTTTAGGCTGTGACTGGTATTGCAGCTAACTCTTCTTCACTTACATGTGGCTGAGCAGAAATACCAGCCATTGTCCATGGACATAAGTGGGGCGGTTTTTTAAAAAAATAGAAGCAAACCACTTTACTGACCAGTACTACATATTACTATGTGAGAAGACACATAGTTACATCATCAGTTATTTTTTAGAGGTCTCACACTAAATTGGAAGTTTTAGGATGGATTATATACACACAGGCCAGGAACATAATTATGACCACTGTCTCATTTCCAGAGTTCAGCCATGTGCAGCATTGACAGCAGCTAGATGGGCTGGGAGTGACTCAATAAGGGTATGTTCACATGGCTTAATTGCGGGGCTTACAGTATGCCCCGCAATTAAGGCGGGTGTTTGGGAGTCGCGCTGATCGGCGCATACTCCCGTGGCACGGGGATGCCGGCAACCCGCCGGCCCCATAGACATGCAATTATAGAGGAGGCGTAATCCATAGTTCTCTATGAGAACTGTGGATTACCGTAATGATTGGGACGCATTTCGCTCGTATTAGAGCACAGTACGCTCCAAATACATGGCAAAATGCGCCCCAAAATAAGCCGTGTGAACTTACCCTAAGGTTGTCACATGTATCTGGAGCCGACTGCATCCGACAACTACTTGTGGATGATGAGGGGGATCCATAAGCCAACATGTTGATCCAGGGGCTCCCACAGCTGGACAATTGGGTTCCAGTCTGGAGAATTAGGGGGCCAGGGTAGTACCTGGAAGTCTTGGTCATGCCTTCCAACCAATGTTGGACATTTCGAGCCATGTGACATGTTGCGTTGTCTTGGTGGAAGAGCCCATTCACACCAGAGAAAACAATCAGCATGTATGGGGGTACGTGATCTGCAATAATGGACTCATACCCAAATTATATAAGAGCGTCTTCCACTTGGATGAGTGGCCCAGAGAATAATACAAAAAAATTCCCCAGACCAGAACGCTGCCCCCACCAGCTTGTGTTCTTTCAGGAGTAGTTCAGATAGGTTGCTCCAGCCTGACACGACAACGTCCATCGACTGATGAAGCAGAGAATGTGACTCAATGGAGAAGACAACCCTTTCCTGATCAGCGGAGAAGCAAGTGCAATACTGCCGTGAACATGAGTCTTTTCTACAGATGCAGTTTAGTTAGCAGAGGTGCAGTGACATCCTTCTGCTTTGGAATCCCACATACAGTAGAGTTCACTGAACTATTGTTTTAGACACGTCTGGTAGCCACCTGGTTCATTTTGGGGGTGAGCTGCTCCACTGTAATTTGCCAGTCCACCTTTGGGTTCCTTCATAGCCTATGTTCACCTATCACATCAATGGCACATGGTGCTCTGCAGTTTCCACATCACTTAGGCTATGTTCAGGACGCAATTACGCCAGGTGTTTGGGAGTTGCGCTGATTAGCGTGTAGCCCCGCAACGCTGGGGAGAGGGGGGTGCCGCAGCCCACCGGCCCCATTGACAGTCATTACTTACGGCGGGTATTCGCTGCAAGTAATTGACATGTCACTTATCTGCCCACGCGTACAATACGATCGTACTATATGAGCGGGGTGAGGAGGCTCTCTATGAGAACTATGGATTACCGTAATTTAGGTACGCATCTCGTCCATATTTGGGCGCAAATACAACGCGAAATGTGCGCTGAAATGTGCCCGTGTAAACATAGCCTTACTCACAACGTTGCTGTTTGTCCACTCACGATACACTTTCACCACAGCAGCACACGAGCAGCTCACAGATTGTGCAGTTTCAGAAATACCGCCATCTTTAGTCCAAAAGCCAATAGACATCCTTGTTTGCAACTCTGATAAAATCACCCTAACCGGAATCAGTGATATGTGTGCAGACAGCCTATCACTCACCTTATACCCCTACCAAGCCAGCTCACAACATGTGACTTCCTCCATCACATCACTGACGTCCAAATCAGGAAGTGGTCATAATAATGTGACTTAGCTGTGTAAGTATAATATTCTGTCACTGACCTCCGATGAGGAGAAGACGCACAGCTATAAATAATGGCTGCAGCCGTGAAGCCGGGACCAATATTGAACAGCAATGTAGAAATGGACTGGCCTACACTGACATTGCAGCAATATGCTAATCTCTGGAATAAAATGTTTAGAGGAATCTTGGCGTCTTCATCCTACGAATCCAACAACACTGACGGCTTCAGCAAAATGAAAAAAGTCCTTACGTCTGCTACGTGGAGTAAGGGCCCTGTTTACTGTGGATGTGTTGCCTCTTCCAGGATAGCCTGCCAGAGGGGTGTGCAGCGCTATAATCGGCCTTGGCACTGCACGGCTGGCATCAGCTTGACACTGGGTGCTCTGCTGAATCCATCCATATATTAAAGCAAGAAGAAGCATATTGCAATCTGCATAAAGTCATATCAAGCACTGAAAATACTGAGAGAGGCCAAAACATAGAGGCGGTAACATGCCTCCAGAGAATGTGCTGAAATCTAGCTTGCATCATATATACTAGAAGTGGGGGTCTGGTTACAGATAGTAACCCAAAATAAAAGGGAACCCAGAATGATCAGAAAATGGATTGAGGTTATAAATAGACTGTGCCGGATGCGTCCATTATATAATGTTACATAAGACTGTATTCTGTTATTTACCCTGTATGTGTTCAGTGAACTCTCAGGAATCCTACATCATGAGGACATCAGTGCTATACAGGGTTATCCAATACCCACAATGGGCTAAAATATGTATTGGGAACTATGGACATATTTTACACACAAATCTAAAAAAAAAAAAATTTTAGAGGGAAATTTGACAATCACCCCTTCTCTCTTCTTCTATTGATATTCAAATTCACTCTATTCCAAAAAAATAAAAAAATAGAAAACGCTGTCAGACCAGCCAAACCAGAATTACCCATCTGCAGCTGCTTCAAGGTTCTTGCGCCTCATCAGTACGGAGCAGTTGAGAGATGCCTTAAATGCAATTTGTTAGTACCAATTCTTATTGAAGAGACCTAGGTTGCAGAAAACTATTTTTCAGGCAATGCTACATAGGAAAAAATATGCAAATTCACTCCGAAAAGGAAGAAAACTCTCTCAGACCAGCAAAATTAGGGTATACTCATACGGCTTATTTTGGCGCGTATTTCGCCATATATTGCACTTTATATGCGGCGAAATGCGCGCTGCAATTACGGTAATTTATAGCTCTCGAGAACTATGGATTACGCCTCGTCTCCCCGCGTGTACAGTTGAGGGCTCCCCGCGCAGACAGTTGAGGGCTCTTGCTCCTCATCAGTACAGAACAAGGTACTGGTTGGCTCGTGATAAATGCCTTAGGTGCAGCATGGGGGGTACTTATTCTTATTGAAGAGACCAGTGGGATGGAGACTTATTTTTCATTGCTCCATGGGAGAAAATATGTAAATTCACACTTCTCCGAAAGGAAGAAAGCGTTCTCATACCAAAGCCAAAACAGAGTACCCCTCAGAGTGTCAGTTGCTAAAAAAGTCAAGGATAAGTCAAGGATAGTCCAGGGGTAGACCCCACATGGCATAGTCTTCTCCACTTAGCCAAGTAAGGCTCTTGCAGGGCAAGGTCATACAAATCCTAGGAGTCAGGTAGAATTTGCACCTAGAAAATGGTTGTTGGTACCTAATGTTTTAGATTGACTTCTATTCATATCTACAGAAGTTTCATTCTCTAGTTACTAAAAAATTCCAACTGGTTATTAAAATGCTCTAAATGGTCCCCAAATTCAAGTTATTCATCGACCCCCCCCCCCCCCCAGTCCATTAAGATAATGGACATGTAAACCAAAAAAGTTCGTAAGCAGCTCCTGGCACAAAAAAGAGTGAATATTTATGGTGTTAGTGCCAAGGAGTATGGTGGATCCAATTGGGTTCAAGGATTGGCCTATCTTTAAGCATGTCTATGCTAGGTGTATTCACTTCTTTGGCCATGCCGTAAGGAGGTCTCTAGCCTCAATCCAAAATGTGCTTACACATATGTCTTTGTGATAACACAAGATTTGGTGAATTATTATGCTCCAATGAATCCTTAACTGGAGAAGTGTCTTTCAGAGTTGTAACTGGTCTATCCTATACAGTGGGGAAAATAAGTATTTGATACACTGACAATTTTGCACGTTTTCCCACTTACAAAGAATGGAGAGGTCTGTAACTTTTATCGTAGGTGCACTTCAACTGTGAGAGACAGAAAAAAATCCAGAAAACCACATTGTATAATTTTTAAATAACTCATTTCCATTTTATTGCATGAAATAAGTATTTGATCACTGACCATCCAGCAAGAATTCTGGCTCTCACAGATCTGTTAGTTTTTCTTTAAGAAGCCATTTTACTCTGCACTGATTACCTGTATTAACTGCACCTGTTTGAACTAGTTACATGTACAAAAGACACAAGTTCACACAATCACTCAATCACACTACAACCTCTCCACCATGGCCAAGACCCAAGAGCTGTCTAAGGACAAAATTGTAGGCCTGCACAAGGAGGGTTTGGGCTACAGGACAATAGGCAAGAAGCTTGGTGGGAAGGCAACAACTATTGGCATAATTATTGGAAAATGGAAGAAACACAAGATGACTGTCAGTCTTCCTCGGTCTGGGGCTCGCCTCACCTTGTGGGTAAGAATGAATCTGAGAAAGGTCAGAAATCAGGCCAGAACTACACTGAAGGACCTGGTCAATGATCTGAATAGAGCTGGGACCACAGTCTCACAGATTACCATTAGTGACACACTACGCCATCATGGATTAAAATCCTGCAAGGCACACAAGGTCCCCCTGCTCACACCAGTACAAGTCCAGGACTGTTTGAAGTTCGCTAATGACCATCTGGATGATACACAGGAAGCATGACAGAAGGTCATATGGTCAGATGAGACCAAAATAGAACTTCTTGGTATCAACTCCACTTGGGTTTGGATGAAGAAGAAGGATGAGTACAACCCCAAGAACACCATCCCAACCTTGAAGCATGGGGATGAAAACATCATACTTTGGGGATGCTTTTCTGCAAAGGGGACAAAACAACTGCAACGTATTGAAGGGAGGATGGATAGGGCCATGTACTGCAAGATTTTGGCCAAAAACAACTAGGGAAAATAGCATTTCAATGTCCTGGAGTGGCCTAACCAGTCTCCAGACTTGGACCCATTCGAAAATCTTTGGAGGGAGCTGAAACTCAATGTAGCCCAAAGACAGCCCCGAAACCTGAAAGATCTGGAGAAGATCTGTATGGAGGAGTGGGGAAAAATCCCTGCTGCAGTGTGTGCGAACTACAGGAAACGTCTGATCTCTGTAATTGCAAACAAGAGTTTCTGTACCAAATATTAAGTTCTGTTTTTCTATTGTGTCAAACACTTATTTCATGTAACAAAATGCAAATTAATTATTTAAAAATCCCTACAATGTAACTTTCTGGATTTTTTGAGATTCTATCCCTCACAGTTGAAGTGTACCGGCGATAAAAATTACAGATGTCTCCATTCTTTGTAGGTGGGAAAACTTGCAATATGCCCAGTGTATCAAATACTTATTTTCCCCACTGTACCTGTAGGTAAGGGTCCAGAACATTGCTCTAGTGTTGTATAGAAGTACCATAAAAAACACAGGATGCCTCTTGTCACCTTCCCCCCCCCCCCCCCCTGTCCCCAGGACACATGCCTTGGTTTTTGGGTGAAACGAGCCACATCATGCAGCATGTTATACCTTTAACTCAAGCTCTTTAGTGGGTTCAGAAAACCATAATTCCTGGAACATGCCAACAGCATTACTGCTCTCCAAGGTATTGAGATTATGCTGAATTTAGATCAAAGCAACATCAAAGCGGGTAATAAAATATACAGGAAGAATTCCTATTCTCAAGGTCTATGTATGAAGGGACCTCTCCAAAGGGTCATCCTACTTCATCCAGTGCAATGAAGGAGCCATCACCTTACCTTTTCGATCTTGTCCAGCCAACCCTTGTTCTGAGACAACTCAGCCATAAACGCCTGGTGCTTGAGCCATTTCTTGTGGAGTTTCTGAGTCACGTCCCGTGAGTTATCTCGAGCCATCAGTGTTTTTTCGCTGATCCAAGCATCCAGCTGTGGGACACAGAGAGGTGAGTGAGAGCAGAGGACTCCATGTTTGGTCAATGGAAAGGACCTCTATTCTAAATGGGGTGAGTGCAGGAAGAGACAGACGAGAGCCCCTTTATATGCTCAGTTGTTGTTTTATGATGGATCTACGGGACAGAGAATGAAATGACTAAAGGGAAGGAAATAGACAAAATAAATAGACATCAACCAAAGCATGGGGCAAAAACAGATCGGATAGGTGTGCAAAAGTAATGAGCCAGGTAATAGATGAAGGAGACAGCGGGGAGAGGGCAACCGAAAGAGGGGACAGGGGAAATAAACAGAGACAGATGGGTATGAGAGGGGGTGGAAGAGAGCGTCAGACAGGGCAGACTGCAATCACATAGTGGGAACAAAAATTAAAACCAAATCAAAGACAGGTATGAGACAGGCACATAAAGCAAATACACCTGTGAGGACTAGAGGAAGGCAGGATTGACAGTGAGAGCTGAAATGCAACACTCTTATCAGACAGGTGAGAGAGATGGGTGCAGGTATGCATGGAAGAGACAGACGGGGTATCCGACAAGACTGGTATGAATGAAGATGACAGGCCAGAGCGGAGGGATTAATAGCAGGGCAGAGAGAGAGCAGTCGAGTGGAAAGGAATAAACAGGAGACTGCATGAGATGGTGCTGTGGTGCCTGCAGAAGCTGCTGTCAGTGCATAATGTCCTGCGATGCTGTTTGGTGCAGTGAGATTTGCTGTCCCTATGAGGGGTGGGCTGCACGGTCCCCAGCACAGATCCTTCAGCTGGATCAGGCAAGGAGCAGGGGGCCCCAGCTATCCTGACACATGCTTATTGCTAGTAGGTCCCCCTCGATCCACAGTCAAGGTGGGATGGTGGAATGATCCCACTGCAGTGAATGGATGGAGGGGGAGGATCCTGGAGGTGATGCGTCATCTCCCCCCACCCCTTCTCCTCTGCTCCCAGTGCCTCTACAACCCATTCTGCCTGTGTCCCTCACGTCACGTCCAGACCTTTCCTATACGTCCTCTGTTCTAAATTGTAGAAACAAATGAGAAATACAGGCAAAAGCCACTTTATCAAGCAAAATTCAACAACTTCTGCCAGAAATAAACTTGAGGACCGAGTTACAGGGGACCCCAAAACACCTTAAAAATGTCGCACTCCCAAAAATGTTAAAAGTGAAAAAAGTGTCCTTCTATTCCAACAAGTCAGAAAGTCGATGTTTTGGCTCACACGGAGTCCCATTTTTGGGAGTGCTGCACTTTTCTATCTAATCCATTTATCTATCGGGTATATCCACATATTTATCTAGTCCCACAGTATAGCCAACATATTCTATTACAGTATATCAATTATTTATAAACCAAGCCATCCCCAATTACTCATTTATCATCTACCCCTGCCCTACCCATCCATCCATCCCTGCTCTATCTATCCATTCATCTAACATATCTTATTTTTAATCCATCAACCACAACCCATCTGCATTCATATACATCAATGCCCTTTTTATTCTATATATATATCATATCTCTATTCTATCTATCTATCTATCTATCTAATCCTTCCTTATCCTAACCATACCACTTACTAATAATATCTATACCATGTACTGTCTATCTATTATCATCTTACCATATCCAATCTATCTATCCCAGAGGCGGGGTCGACGCGGAGCGCTGAGGCTAGGCGACGCCTAGGGCGACTACCTATGCATTCCCTAAAGGGGGCTAGGCGCAGGGGCAACAGTACTCTCGAGCGCTCCAGGCATTCACAGGCTCGCTGGATCCATACGGTACAAGCCACAGGGCCGACGCAGCAGGGGCCGCGCGGTCCTCATAGTGCTGCGGAAGCGCAACCCGCCGCTAGGCCCGTGCGAGCTCAGCTGGTACAGACGTCGCGATGGAAAGTGCTGGTCATAGCGATGATGCCTTCCTACTCGGGCGGCAAGAGGCGTATAGGCTGTGTGCCCGAGGCGCTGCCGCGAGGAGCCGCGGGTTCGGTATAAGAAGAAGGACGAAACTGAAGAGGATACGCCACGGAAGGGGATAAAGACGGTAAGGTGAGTATAAAATGTTGTTATTTTTGCCCTGCTGTGACCCTTTATACCTGCAGGTGGGCCCTCATTCGCCTGCTGTAGCCATAAGCTGATTAGTGCCCCATACGCCTGCCTGTAGCCCTATATACCGGACTGTTGGCCCCTATACGCCTACAGCATGTGGACCCTATAAGGCATGCTGAGCCCCATACGCGGCCTGTAGGCCAACCCTACACCTAGCCTCGTTAGGCCCATATATACCTGCCATGTGGCCCCCATACGGCCTGCTGTAGCCCCCAATATCGCCTGCACTGTTCGCACCTATCTCTATACCTGCCTGTGACCCACATTAACGCCTGATGTAGCCCCTACACGCTTGCCATGTAGCACCTATAAAGTTGACTGTGAGGCACCTTATCAATTGCCTGTGGCCCAATAGCTCCTGACTGTGGCCCCCTATACGCCTGCTGTGGGCCATATACGCTGCCTGTGGCCACCTTTTACGGACTGCACTGTGGGCAACCTTACGCCTGCCTGTGGTCCCCATACGCTTGTATGTCGGCACATATTACGCCTGCATGAGCCATCCATATGTCCTGCTGCGGCTCCCCAATCGCCTGCAATCGTGGACCTCCTCCTCTACGACTGACTGTGGCCCATTATTCGCCTGTCTGAGCTCCCGATTCCCGCATGACTGAGGACCCATATGCCTGATGTGGCCCAACTAGCTAATACCTGCCTGAGCCCCATAGAATTAGCTAACCCTGCACCTGTGTGCACCTTTATAATGCCTCGATGCCCCCTTATCTGCTATTTTTACATGCTGAGAGTGCCCATATATCTATATACTGCTTGAGAGTGAACTCATATCGTTATACAACCTGCATGGAGAGTGCAAATTATATATTTACCTGCAATGAGGGACACAATATTATTTTAGTGTTATTATTTTTCATATTTTTTAATATTACCTACCTGTTAGGGGGAACATTTTATTAATGTAATTCCTGTGATGAATGTGACGGGGCATATCTATATTTTACTGTCTAATGAGGGACTTATATAACATATAATTAAGGGAGATTCACTGGAAAATGTGTGGATTCTCAAGATATTTGTGGTCCAAAAAACTCCAGGGGACGAGTAGTGGCCTGGTGTTGGACCTTATAGCATTCCTGAGCCCATCGCTGTCGTGGGCCCCCCTCATACACCATGCACTGCTCGTCACGCCTTTATATAACTGGCTTGGCCCCCATACGCCTCCTGTGGCCACTATAAGGCCCTGCCTGTGGGCCCCATGTGTGCCATGGTAGCCCATATGCCTGCCTGTAGACATCTTATACACTGCATGTGGCACCATACGCCTTGCTGTAGCATATAACGCTGCTGTATGAACCCTATTCGATTGCATGTAGCCCCATACGGCTGCCTGTGCCCCCATAGCCTGCTGTGGCCATACGCCTGCTTGTGCCCCATACCGCTTGCTGTAGCCCCATACGATGCCTGTGGCCCCATAAGCCTGCCTTAGTAGGCACCCATAAGCTGCCTGTAGACAACTATTACCGCCTGTGGCCCATTAATATCGCCACACACGGCTGGTGGCACCTATACGCTGCCTGACTCCCTAAGCGGCTGCCTTAGAGCAATCTTCGCATGGCTGAGCCACCCATATGCACGGGCCTCGTGGCCCATCAGAAATTTACATGCCTGATGCTACTATAGCTAGAAACCCTGCCTGTGTGACCTAGTTACCTGCCTGTGCACCTATAGATATATAACCTGCTGAGAGATTGCCCCCTATTTATATACATGCTGAGTGGACACTATATCTTTGTTACACTGCCTGAGAGTGACTTATTTGTATACTTATACATGCTGAGAGTGACCCATATATATATCTTATTGTCATATATATTTACACATGCCTGAGTGACCAATAATATATAATTTTACATACCTGTCTAAGGGGACAAGTTATACATTATAACACCCCACACTACCCTACCCACTCTCATTTCCCTTGCATTATGTGAGGGCATATCTATATACCTGTTAACTGAGGGGACGTATACTACCTATAAATTAAGGAGTTTCTGGAAATGTGAGGATTCTAAGTCTAATTTGTGTCCAACAAAACTCCAGGGACGGAGTATTTGGCCGGGAGAATCAGCATGAAGGTGGCAACCGGACAGGAAGAAGAAGACAGGGAAACGATCGAACGAAGCTGCATTAGAAAAGACGGTTACCTGTGAGTCATTAAATGTAAACTTGCAGTGTAATCACATTATATTTCTGAGACGTCTAATTATAAATAAGATTCATACCATATATGGTCACATGTTATGGGGGTGGTTTATGTAGTCAGCGAGCCTGTGTTAAGCTGATAGTCAAATGTGGGAGTTGCGTATTGGTCCAGGGTATGGCAGGATCTATTTGATCCTTATGTAGTAAATCGTTTTTGGGGTCTTTGGTTTTGTAGGAGTTTTTTTTAGTAAACATCATAATCGGTCTGGAGAATTTTGCTCCATGTTTCGGTGGATTTGTATTCGGGGATTGTTAATTTGTCATTTGTATGAGGAGGGTATGAGACGATTTTGAAATAAAGGAAATTTCGTCACGGGCTAATTTTCTTTGAGCAGTGGACGATGAGAGAGATGGGACGGGAGCTATGTGGGGATACGAGAAAATTTAGTGACAGGACTGGCCGCAGAGCGTCGTGTAGGAAATTAGTGTGGGGGGGGGCGGGGCGGGCATTTTTTTGGGAGTATCGTGAGGGAGGCTACCCATGGACCCTGTACATTGCCATAGATGGCACCAAAAATGCCTTTGTCCCGGGCCCTGATATATCCATCCATCCATGCTTATATTAATATCACTTCTAAGATTAAAAATATCCCATATCCACCAACCCTCAACCATCCCATCTACCATAAACAACTTGCCTGTTATATATTTATCTCATCTCATTCTCTCTATCATATATCTAATTACATTTATCTATCTCCCTATCCATATTTATTTCCCACTCAATTCCTAACATATCCTATCCTTCCTACTAGCTACCATATTTATATATCCATCACATTGTCTGTCTATTCTATCCATCTCACCATATCATCTATTATCCTATCCATCCCACATCATATCTTTCCAATCATCTCCATATCATTTTAAAATCTATTCATCATCATCTCACAAATCCATATATCTATTCATCCATCCATCTCACATATCCATCTATCTATTCATCCACCCTGTCCTCTTCATCCATCCATTCATCTATCCTATCACTTTGCCCTATCATTATCCATCATATTCCCTTTCCCCCTATCTATCTCTCCATCCTTGCTAACATAATCAATTTTAAAATAATCACACAAGCCACGAATAACAATTTAATTTTTATTTATAAAGTCCTCCAACTTTACAATCCACCCAAAAGAAAACTCCATGCTGGAACTGAAACATTGCAGACGCAAGTAATAATTAATATATATAGCACGTATTTGTATTCATTTATTGTGAGAAAGTTTTTGCAAATTTTTTTTACATTTTTATTCTGGTTGTGACCAAGACGAGTCTGCTGGTAACCATTTTTTTCTTTTAATTTAATCAAAATTGTGGTCTTTTGAGTGCTACATTGCTCTCTTGGTAAAATCGCTCTCTTTCTTTCTCTATCCATCCCTCTATGTTGCTTATCAATTTGTATGATTTTAATGGCATTTCCTCACCACTGATACTAGCTATATGTTTGACAAACAGTATGGTTGCAGGGTTTGTCACTCAACTTTCCCAGACCTCTGACCAATCCCCCATAATATGCATCCCACACACCTGCTCAGTCACTCTACTTTCTCTTAACTTCTGAGCAACAAGTTTGGCCAGATATGCACAACACATCAACCCCATACCTCTCTGGATTTGCCATTCAGGAGTTTGGAAAAGTTGAGTAACAGCACCTCAGCTATAATCACCATCTCAGTCACTACACATATATTAATAATAAATCTTCTGGGACAGGGGGATTGCATATTTTGATAGTTCACACTGTTGTCTTGCAGCACTGAAGTCCTGGGTTCAAATCCAACCAAGAATAACATCTACAAGGAATTTATGTGTTCTCCCCGTGTTTGTGTGGGTGTCCTCTGGGTTCTCTGGTTACACCATGCTCCAAAAAATATTGGTAGATTAATATGGAAATTAGATTGTAAGCGCCAATGGGGAAAGAGAGCAATCGTGGAATGATGATCATTATGCTACAGCGCTATTGATAATATGACCAGTGCTATACAATATAAAAAGTCAACAAAAACCTGCTGAAAGCTTATCTCTCCCAAAAACAAAGAACTGGCCACGCTCGAATCTAACTGCCCAATCCTTCTTTAACCTGGCATCTGCCATCAGGGAAGAATCGAGTCACCCTCAAACATTAGATGGTCTCCTGACCCAACTGGAATTATTGGATTTGTGATAACTCCTAATGTATGCTCAATGAGACTATATTAAAGGAAAAAAACCTTTCCAAATTTAAATGCCCTCATCATGGGATCCATAGTGAATCATCGGGAACCCAGGCTTTACCGAATTTGTATCGAACGGGACTGTGAGCATGGTTCCATTGTTGGATTTGTTGGGAGGCGAGCATAGTTTCTCACATTCATTGCCTGTTGTACTGTCCACTTGTGTGTATTTTTGTCTACTATCCCTGAATGAGCCCCGCATTATCAGGGGGGAAAAGCTCGTCGGATTTTAATCTGGGGACAGTTTTGTCAATTGTGTAGTACTCGTTAGTATTGGGTGCATTTGCTATTGTTTTATGTAGGCTAATTACGGTTGGTACTTTTTAAACTTCCCGGGGTGTATTTTGGTGTGGCTTTCTTTCTTATTTTTGTATGGTTTATAGGTGTGTAGGGACTGGGTATAGGGAACTAATTAGGGCTTAGTTTAGATAGGGTACGGGGTCGCCCTTTTCTTCTGGGACGGGATGCTCTGTTGTATGTATATTATTTAGACAGCTAGATGTAGGGTATTTTTCTAGGGTGTGTTAGTATTACACTATGTTTTAAATCTGATCATCTGAATAAAAGTTATATTTTATACTTTTTTTTGCCTGAAGGTATTGGTAAATATTGTTGGTTGAGACATTTAAAATGTAGTCCAATTTCATATCATGCATCCCTATAGGCAGCTTCTATGGATAAGACATGTGGGCAGATGATATACAAGTGATAGGACCGCTTAGCATGTATGTTACTGCTATAAACAATCATTTTGTATGCTTAAATCAAACAGTCACCCTGCAATATGGGTCGCCAAAAAATTTAGCCGTTTTGGCACAATATTGATAACATTTTTTTTTTTTTATTAACTAATAGTTAATATAAGTATAACTATATATATTATTTACTATATAATATATATATATCATCAATAATATAATTTACTAATAGATTTATACATTAAATTATAAATACTTTTTATATATATATTGAATCATATACATACATACACTCACTGTGTATATGTGTGTGCTATATATAATATATCATATATATATATAGTAAGTATATATATATACAAACATATACTCACAAAAACATATATGTTTATTATACATGTACTCAATGAATACAACAGTATTCAGGACCCCTTTTATTTTTCACTACTATGTTCAAGTTTATTCTTTATTTGCAGCACATTTTGGTAAGATCAAAAAAGTTATCATTTTTTTTGGGTCACTTAATGTACCAACTCTGCCTTAGTGTTAATTGTAAAGCGGTGGGAGCAAAAACAAGGCCTGATCATTCACATGCAAGAATACAAATTCCAATAAGTGAAACCATGGTGGTGGCAGATCAATGCTAAAAATGGGGCGGGACGTTTTTCAGCTGCAGGGAAAGGAGACGACTGGTTGAAGTGAAGGAAAGATGATGTGGGCCAAGTACAGAGATATCCTGGATGAAAAACTCTTCCAGACGCTATGGACATCAGATCTGGCGCGAAGGTTCATCATTCAAACATATACAAATGGGACACTAAAGGCCACACAGTAAAATAACAAACAATCTCAGCTGTAGCTTCAGCAAACAACTTGTGTCCAATTCCTAAAACTAAACCTTAATTGACCACTCTCTGCTAGAGACTTAGAGAAAATTGGCCGTCACAACAAAACGTTCACATCCAACCTGAGGGGAAAATGAAGAGGCTTCTGCAAGCCAACTAAATCGACGAGAGGATCCCCAATTCAAGGGGTTGAAAAGTACCTTGTTGGCATCATATACCAAGAGACTCCTGGCATGTACTACGCTCTAACAAAGGTGCTTCTACTCATATTGAGAAATAAAAAGGGTCTGAACCTACTTAATGACCCATGGGATATTCAGTTTATTCTTTTTTAATAAATTGGCAATAAATATCTACATTTCTGGGTTATTTTTCTTTACAAGCGGTGGAATGGGTGGGGGGGGGCAGTAAAGTTGTACATTTAATTGACCCAAATAAAATTAACAAACTTTTTAGATTTAATTAACCAAATGGCACATGCAATGTAAACAATGAGTGAAAAATGTAAAGGGTGAGTGCTCTGAATCAACTTTCCCGTACACTTTGGGTGTTATCTGTGTGTGCTATTGTATATATATATGGGTGAGTTTTTATTTGTCATTTTAAAGGCGGTTGTCTATTAGATGAATTAAAAAATACAGCTGGATTTCTTTTCACCTCTGTGCCTGGCATTGCAGCTTAGCCCCACTAGTGTGAATGGTTTCCAGCCATATCCTGTGATGGTGGTGGTGCTATTTTTGAGAGGGAGTAACCATGTTTTTCTTATTCTAGACAAGTCCTGCACAGAGGTTGTTTCATGAAGAAAGAAAAATGGTGGCAACAGGTAAACAGCACGTCCTATTCTCTCATGAGGCAATGCTAGGAGTAGACATGATATTGATGGACAAGCAGCATTACTTCTATGGTCGCCATGTAATTATACACTTCTCCCACAGTGGGACCAAGCTGTCCACGCAAAAAATAAAGAAAAAGAAAAAAACAAAATGAGGATCTGCGGGGAGACTCATGTGCTTTTGATGGCAAAAATAACATAATCTGACGGCAAGGTTTCTTACATAAATACAAAAAAGAATTTAAACCTCAAAACAGAACAAAAAAAAAAAATTGTTAATAAAAATACAGAATATAACTGTAAATAAAATAAATGTATCCCCTTTATCTGTCATAGGGATCATTATTCACACGAGCTTGGCTCGTATAAAGAGATTATTATTGATTTTTATCTGAAGCACATCGATTAGTTACAGATTAAAAACACACAAGTGTAGAGGTGTAAGTCATAACATGCCATCTCCTTTTTTGGCGGGGGGGATCCCGATATTTGGGGTCCCTCCCCGCCTCACGGGGGGAGTTGGTCATTCCTACGCCGTTGCAGGCGGGTGGGGTCATTTAAGATTTTTACCGCGGCGAAAGGAGTAAAGCGCCTGGTGCGCTATCTTCGCGGCGCGGGACAGCTCTAAGGGAGGGTTGACAAGCGCGGCGCAGCAGGGGCCGCTCACCCGCCGCGGTCCTCACTGTGCGGGGAGGAGGCAGGAGGGATCGCTCCCTCACTCCCTCATCTCCCTGTATGTACGGGCGCCGGTGTGTGCGCTTACGATAACTCCTACAGCTTCAGCAGGCGCAGGGGGAAGTGACGGGACGGCTCGCAGGGGAGTGACGCGCGGCTTGCTCCTCACCTTCCCCACTGCTGCCCTTGAAGACGATCGGTAGGGCTACGCGCGAGCGATGCAGGAGCCTGGAGGTAAGTGGATTTTATTATTTTATTTTTATTAGTTTAGGGGGGGCTCTACTGGCTAACAGACGGAGGGCAACTACTCTGGCAACAATGGGTGGCATCACCTGGCGAAAAGACGGGGGCACTACTGGTAACCAGAGGGGGCATACCTGGCTAAACAAAAGGGCACTACCTGGCAAACTAAAGGGGGCCCTACTAACCTGGCAAACAAAGGGGGACTAACCCTGGATTAACAGATGGGGGCACTACTGAGCTAACAAGGGGGACTACCTGGCAAAAAAAGGGGGGCACTACCTGGCAAACATAGGGGGCACTACTGGATAACATGAGGGGGCACTTACCTGGCTATACAGAGGGGGGAATACCTGGGCTAACAGGGTATGGGGGCAATACCTGGAATACCAATGGGGCAATATCTTGGCCAAAACCAATGGGGGGGCATACCTGGCAACCATGGGGGGCAATACTTGGAGAAAGATGGGGCAATGACCAGGATGAACACGTTGGGGGTAATAACATGGTAAAAACAGATGGGGGGGAACTACTACCGGGCAAAGATGGGGGCACTTATCGGCAACAATGGGGGCAACTACCTGGCTAACATATGGGCGGCACTACTGGCTAACAGGGATCGGGGTGCCCATACCTGGCTAAACTAGATGGCGGCCACTTAACTGGCTAAAAAGATAGCGGGGCGCACTACCTGGTAAAAGAAGGGGGCATACCTGGCTAACAGATGGGGGCACTACCTGGCAAACAAGCGGGGAATACTGGAAACCAAAGGGGCAACTACCTGGGCACCTATGGGGCACACTACTTGGATTAAAACAGGTGGGGCACATACTGGCTAACATTTGGGTGGCAATACTGGCTAACAGGATGCAGGGGCATACCTGCGCTAAAAGATGGGTGGAACCTACTGGCTAAAAGTTGGGGGCAATACCTGGCAAAACAATGGGGGGCACTACTGGCCACACATGGGGGCATATCATGGCTTAAAGATGGGGGCTCTACCTGGCTAACCAATGGGGGCTACTATGGTAACAAGGGGGGGAACCTAAGGGCTAACAAAGGGGGGCATCTTATTGCTACAAATTTGCGCTCTACTGGTTACGAAGGGGGATCTTACTTGGGTACAAGGAGGCATTACCAGCCTGTAAGGGGGTGCACTAACTGGTTATGGGGGGCTTCTTAAACTGGCTATAAGGGCCAAAATATTTTAACCTGGTTTTTCTTCAAAGGGCGATTATGCAGGTTAGGTGACGTCGGGTGTGGTTTTTGAAGGGGCAGTGGCATACCCGACACGGAATGGGGGTGTCCATCGCAAATTTTTGCCGGGCGCTCTACGAGCGAGGCCCAACTCAGGAGTTCTGATTTTTCACTTTTCAAAAGTTGGAATTTTGGTGTTAAGTTAATATACCGGTAACACATGCCAAACAATTGTATAAAAGGGCTCCCACCTACCTTATGCCATTTACAACACTGATGTCTTCTTATGTAGCTGAGGGGCCCCTATGTAGCAATGAGACCCTCTACAGCTGCTATTCATGAGAAGTGTGAACCAAGGCCCTTCTTGCTATCATATTACAATCGTCCACTGAAGGCAATGGAAGGGACTCATCATTCACATAAAGAATTACTCACAAGGTAATCGAACCTCAGATTTTTTGTAAATCACTGTATGTATTCATCCTTTTGATGGGGACAACAATGAAGATGTTGAATTTGATATGTTATGGATATAAAAAAATATAATAAACATCTTCTGTAGTTCTACAGAACTAAATGGGATTAAAGTTTGAAGCTTTTTAAAATGAAGAATATGCTGGCGAAAGATCTTGCTATGCAGCACATTCTATCAAGTTGATACATGCAAATTCTTTTTTGTGTTCATCTTCACCTTCCACCCCAACTTTATTTTCTTCTTATGGTGTCTTTCGCTGTATTTTGCCAACACCCAGGTTCTTTTCAGAAGCTTTAAGGCAATGTGTTGTTTTTAGTGTCATAAGTTTACATGGCCAACACTTCTGCAACGCCATATGTTTTACAGCATCTAACCCCTTACAGTCCGGAGCACAGTTGTGGCCTCTTGTCAGAGGCCCCATTTTTTGAAAATTCTGCTTCAGTGTCACTTTAGTGAGATATACACTCTTATCTGACACTTTAACCCTTGATCATGCGATTCAGAGATTCGTTTTCTCGTGACAACATTATACTTCTAAGATAGTCAAGAAATTTTTGGTCCAAAAAAATGCTTATGTTTATTTGTGAAAAATATCATACAAAATCGTGAAAAATTTGCATTTACCCAAATTATAACTTTCAAAAATTTTCTGAATGTAATGACAGATACGTCTATTTCCACTCAAGAAACTAGTTTATAACTCGAAATTATCATATGTCTGCTGTTGGTTGGGCCTAATTTTTTAAATTGTCTTTTGTTTTTTTTATAACGTCATTAGGGGGCTTAGGAAATTTAGTAGGATTTTTCAAATCTTTAAACAATAAATTTGCAAGGGGACACATTTTTTTGGGACCAGTCAGTTCTTAAACGTGACTTTGATTGACCTGTATGTTAGATAACCTTAATATGACCTAATATAAGATAAAAATAACACCCCTTAAAGTATTCAAACAGAGCAATTTAGCCGAAAGTTTATTAACCACATTAGGTGTTTCTACAGGAATTAAAGGCAAAGTGGAAGTGAAGTTTAAAATTATTTACTTTTTTTGCAGATTTTCAATTTTTATTGCATTATTCACAAGGAATACGGGTAAAGTGGAAAATGTGAATCAGGGGAATGCAAAATTATTTTGATTCCAAGATTCTGCCGTTTTCAGAGATATCCATATGTGGCCCTAGGCATTATTTGGCTCAACCAATGCCCCAAGAATAGGAGGGGAGAACCTACTGATCTGGGGGTCTCGTTATTTTTTCAAATTTTTGTTCATTACAGATTTTATTTAGGGGCCAATTTCAGTTTTTGCGGACACCTATGGTGCTAAAAAAATTATTAAACTCCTAAAAAATACCAAATCTTCGGAAACTACAACCCTGAAGGCAATTTATCCAGGGGTGTAGTCGTGCATATCGACCACAGGTGTGTCTCGCAATCAATACTTTTTAGAGTTAGGCTGTGACAATTTTAAAAAACATTTTTTTCCACATAATCTGCCAATTTTAGACTGAAATAATTTATAATTTTTACAAACATATGGTAAAAAAAAACCACCCAATTAAATTTGTTACGAATTTCTTCAAGTTCAGCAATGACTACATGTGGTTGTAAAATGATGTTTGGGCGAATGGCAGGCACGTATAAGGGAGGGAGTGTTACTGGATTTTGGGAACGAGATTTTGGTGGGGGCCAGTGCAATTCTACAAAGCCCCAAAATACCAGAACAGGTGAACACCTTCCAGAAAGATCACCACCAATTTTGGAGTTCAGACGCATCATTAGATCTAATCTAGGGGAGTATTGTGCATTTGTGGGTGCACTGGAGTTCCAAAGTTTTTTTTTTTTTATTTTTTTCTGCATTGCGGCTATGAAAAAAATGAGGGGAAAAGCAGTTCGCATTGTTTTTTGGGCTTCAAATTTTACAAAACGTTCGGCCGTGCAGTGTATAAATGTAGGATATCGGTTTTAATATGGGGGTCGGTACAATCTTGCAATGATATAGATTTTATATAGTTTTTTTATGATTTATTACTTTTACACAAATAGAAACTAGGTCTATAAAAAAATTGCGTTTTTATGTAGTCCTGTTCTGATAGCCAAACAGTTTCATGTTTTATGCTATACGGAGCTTGATTATCGTGGGGTTGTTTGTTTGTGGGATGGAGTTGAGTTTTCTATTATTACCATTATGGGGGGATATGCTGCTTTGATCACTTTTTATTTAGGTTTTTTGTGAGGCATTTATTGAACAAAAGCTACAGCATTCCTGGTAGTGTTTTTTATTTTTATTTTTCTTTAAAGCGGTCACCCCATGCAGTATAGCTGAACATGTAGAGATTACTCAGAAGGTCCGAATAGATTTACAGCGTTACCCAAATTGTACTTTTTTTTTATGGTTTTTACTGCTTTTAACAATAAGAAACAACACTTTTATTTCAAAAAAGGGAAAACACGTCTTTGCATTAGCCCTAGTCTGAGGCCAAAATTTTGTATTTTTCAGTGTACGGAGTGTTTCAGGGGCTTGTTTTTTGCGGGTGAGTTGACGTTTTCTTATTGGTATTCATTTTTTAGGGGGGACAGACCTTATTGATCAGTTTTACAATCCGTTTTTCCGAAGGCAAGGATGAGGCAAAAATACTGCAATCCTAGTAGTGTTTTTTTTTTTTTATTATTTATTTTTCACAGCATCACCGTGTGCTGTATCCATGACCCCCAGTTATCTTTATTCAGGTTCGATACGAATTATGGCGATACCTAATTTTATATAGATTTTTTACTTTGGAAGCACCTTTAAAAAATAAAAATAGTGTTTTTATTGTGTTAAATAATCATTTATGCATCGCTGTCTTCTGAGAGCCCCTAACTTTTTATATTCTTTCTAGTATCAGAGAAGTGTAAGAACTTTTTTTTTTGCGGATGAACTGAAGGTTTTAAATTGGTATAAATTTGGCGTTTATATGAGTTTTTTGATGGCTTTATTATTCGACATTTAATGTGCTGTGGATGCCACCAAAAATCGTAATTCTGTGGAATGTTTTTTGTTTTTTGTTTTTTACGGCGTTCACCATTTAGGGTTAATTAACATGAAGATTTTTATAGGGCTGGATCGTTTACGCACGACCGGCGATACCAAATCCTGGGTACTTTATTGATTTTTGATCTTTTTTTGCGGACGATTGGCCATTTGTTAAAGGGGAAAAGGGGCCAGTGTATGTGTTTTAATTTTATTTTTTGTTTCGAGTTTTTACTTTTTTTTTTTTTACTTGTTACATTTTTTAATTTTCCCCCAGTGTGGATTTGTAACTGCAAAAAATTTCCTCAACTGGGGCAACGCAATTCATTTAGGGATTGGCTGTCTTGAAGCAGTGGATCTGTGCACAGCGTTACTGATGTGCATTTGATCGACCATGGCAATAGAGACACCATGCAAAAATGCATTTGTGGGCTGTGGACCTGTCACCAGACTACCCGGTTGCATTCAGGACAGCATCCGGGGGCAGTCTGGTCAGGGGAACGGGCGAGCGGCCATTTGTGTCAGCTGCATCGCCCGATCGTAGGCCAGAGGAGAAGCTCCACTCCTCCTGCCTGCGGCATTCATTATCGGGCATGACAGGCTGCGTTAGATGATTGCGTTTTTCAACCGCGGCCGGAGACTCACTCCGGCGGGGGGTGTTGGGGCCATGAAGCCAGCGGTGAATTTACCGCTGGTTCCTTGCCTTAATGCGATCGCGGGCGGCGAGCCCGCAAGCCGCCGCGATCGCAGGGCGTATGCACATACGTCAATTTGAGGGAAAGTCACTTCCCGTAGGGCGTATGGCATACGCCAATGCCGGGAAGGGGTTAAGCAGTAGGAATTATAAGTGTAAAAGGTCTAACCGCATAGCGCATAGACTTACTAGAGGAATACAATGATCTATTATGATTAAACGAATGATCTATGACATGCGTAGTACTAAACCAAACTTAAGGAATAATTAAAGGATATTCTAAACTATAAACTAACCAATCAAGATGGGAATTATTAACGAGGGGATTGTTATAATAATACAAAGGTGTTGCTTAAATGTTGTTTATTTTGTCCTGTCCAATAAAGATTTACTATCTATTTTGCATAGAATACTTCTACAAAGTTAATAAAAACTCTTGCAAAACTTTTAATAAACAAGAAAGATGCGATCACTTTTTCCAGAGATATCTTTCATTCTTTCGGACAATGCATGTACATCACCTATGGGGTTAAAGGGGTTTGTATCATTTCATTTAAGTGGTCTTCAGATAATATTGGGGCAGTGAAAAAACAAGCAACTTTGCAATTGGGATGTCATTAGCAAAAAGCGTCTTGTTTTCAACTAGTCTCCCTTATCTTCGTTTTGTGTAAAAAAACCTTCCCACGTGTGGTCAGATCCACCTTACTTTCATTGTCATTGGCTAAGGGCTCTACTAATTTACATTTTTGTTTCGGGCCCCCCCAGGACCAGAGCTTGCATTCCTGTCCTCTACTCAGAATTAGGGGCCGACAACAATTTCACTTATACAGCTAGCTGACTCCCCTCATTGACAACTGCAGCTGGTCTACTATAATCAGAAAAAAACACTGAGTACTTGTGCCACAGTGCCTAATGTAAAACATGAAGGGGAGACGGATCTGTGCTTGTGGAGGATAGGATTCAACTTTAGCAAACCTCCAGCTGTGAAAGTCAGTGCTGGAGTTCATAGAAGACTGTTAGACGGAATGCAGGCCTGTGGTATGTAAACAGCTCTTACAAAATAAGACTGCATAGGGAGAGGACAGTGTTATGTGGAGGGGGGGGTACACACTGGAGCGAGCATGAACAGTGAAGCGGGGATGATGTCATCTCCCCTTCAGTTAAGAAACACCCAGCTGGGAGGGGAAGAAACGCCCCTGGATTTCAGGAAGTGAGAAAATCAAGCTTCAAGAGAACAGCTGAACTGAAGAAGCGATACATCTCCTTTAATTTTAATTTGGATACCGCACAACGAAGTCAAGAGAACCTTAGTTTTTTCTCCATGTCAGATACAATGTAAAATTAGTCAGTGTACAGCTTGTATAACAGTGTAAATTTGGTGTATCCTCAAAATAACTCAACACACAGCCATCAATGTCTAAACCGCTGGCAACAAAAGTGAGTACACCCCTAAATGGACAAGTTGTGCCCAAAGTGTCAATATTTTTTGTGGCCACCATTATTTTTCAGCTCTGCCTTAACTCTCTTGGGCATGGAGTTTACTAAGTTTCACAGGTTGTAGCCACTTGAATCCTCTTCCACTGCTCCATGAGGGTATCATGGAGCTGTTGGATGCTAGACATCTTGCTCTCCTCCATCTTCCATTTGAGGATGCCCCACAGATACTGAACAGGGTTTAGGACTGGAGACATGCGTGACCAGTCCAAAACCTTTACCCTCATTTTCTATAACAAGGAAGTAGTGGCTTTGAAGGTGTGTTTGGGGTCATTATCATGTTGGAATACTGACCTGGCGAAGGAGGGAGGGGATCATGCTCTGCTTCAGTATGTGACAGTACATGTTGGCATTCATGTTTCCCTCATTGAACTGTAGCCCCCCTCATCCGGCAGCACTCATGCAGCCAAAACCATGACACTCCCACCACCATGTTGACTGCAGACAGACACACTTGTCTTTGTACTCCTCACCTGGTTGCCACCACACACGCCTGATACCATCTGAACCAAACAAGTTTATTTTGGGCTCATCAGAGCACAGGACATGGTTCCAGTGATCCATGTCCTTAGTCTGCTTATGTATAGCAAACTGTTTGTGGTCTTTCTTGTGCATCATCTTTAGAAGAGGCTTCCTTCTGGGATGAAGCCATACAGACCTATGTGCTGCAGTGTGTGGTGTATAGTCTGAGCACTGACAGGCTGAACCACCCCACCCCACACACACTCAACCATGTAACCTCTGCAACAATGCAGGCAGCCCTAATACATCTATTTTGAAAAGACAATCTCTGGATATGACGCTGAGCATGTGCATTCAACTTCTCTGGTCAACCGTGGGGAGGCCTATTCTGAGTGGAACCTGTCTTGGTAAACCGCTGTATGGTCTTGGCCACCGCGCTCCAGCTCAGTTTCAGAGTGTTGGCAATCTTCTTATAGCCTAGGCCTTTTTTTATGTAGAACAACAATTCTTTTTTTTCTGTTCCTCAGGCAGTTCTTTGCAATGAGGGGTCATGTTGAACTTTCAGTAACTGGTATGAGAGAGTGTGATAAGTGAGACCTTATAACACTAAGGAGTCACATGACTCCTGGTAGGGAAAATGGCAAAATGGGCCCCAATTTGTTAATTTTCACTTAGGGGTGTGCTCACTTTTTTGCCAGCAGTTTAGATATTGATGGCTGTGTGTTGAGTTATTTTGAGGGCACACCACATTTACACTGTTATACAAGCTGTACACTGACTACATTACATTGTATCAAAGTGTCATAACTTCAGTGTTGTCCCATGAAAAATTAATATATAATATTTACAAAAATGTGAGGGGTGCACTGACTTTTGTGAGATACTTTATCACAGGATCAACACTACATTTTATCACAGCATACAGGTAAATGAAGAGTTGGTAATAAACGTGTGATTTGCAGAATTACAGACAACATTGGTGAGGACACCTCTCAGCAGACTCTACCCACAATGCACTGTTGTAGATGTGTGGTTTCGATGCAAGAGAACAAGTCACTGGAAATGCTAACTAGCAGAGGATGATGCCCGGCAGGTAAGTATCAGAGCGCTGCAGAAGCTGAATACCCAGAGGAGCTGAAGTCCCGTCAGCTGCAATAAGCAAACTTGGAGATGCCCCAGATAATCAGAATTACAACAGCTTCAGACACCGCTAGTAAAAGGAAGTGGTGTCGGGAAGAAAGGAACTAATGATTTCATCATCTCCTACATCCAACGATTATACTAAGTACAGGGCCACCCGGAGACAAATACCATGTGATTAGTGTCACAGTATAATATGGCGTCTGAGGCTGAATCTTAGGCTATATCTACCAGGGCTGTGGAGTCGGCAAGCCAAAGCCCCGACTCCTCAATTTCCCAAACCTCTGACTCCGACTCCCGAATCCGACTCCTGACTCCCTCATACATGGCGCATGATTAAGTGATAACTTTACTGTAGTAAAATGGTATCAGGCTTTTTATCACCTTATGATACAATAATCAAGCTATTTAGGTAGAACAGACACTGACAAGCAAAAGAGTAACAATGTTTTGAACACTTGTGGGTAGAGTTGAAGAAAAAGCTGTATTTGTATCCAAGTCCAGTCCGCACCAACACTGGGAATGTGTAGAAGAGACCTGGGATCGGATTTTGGTTAAGACCTGCTTGAATCTGATTCAGAGCCCAGAAGGATTCAGGCAGTATTGAAAACCAAAGGTGGATTTTTCAAATACTAACAAAATAATACAAATTAACATTTTGATTTTTAGGAGCAAAACAGTAACAATGCAGTTATAGGAAAGAATCGGCAGAACTAAGCAGATGCTAAATACTTGCAAGTCACATTTATGTATAAGATGGGTAAGATGACTGCATATGAAATTACAGTAGCCTCATGTACAAAGCTGTAGTGGATGGTGAGATATGGAACACGAAAGTCTCAAAAGTTTAAAACATTGTTACCATTTTGCTTGTCAGTGTAAAATATATTTATTGGATAGGACTTTAGAACACCAAAAAATTGTAAATATGCAAAACACTACAGGAACATTTGTGGAGTCTCTGAATTTGTTCTGAGAAATAGTATCGCCTCCATCAGATCCTGCATACATGACCTCACACCTGATCTCATTATTTCCAGGCTAGAGAACAGCCTCTCTACACTACTTGGGGGCAAAACGGTGACCACAGAGGCAACATCTCTAACAATGTCAGGGTATGAAGGAATTGCCTCAGCCATTGTCAGTTTTGATGAATGGTTAAACTCTTTTACTTCTTTGAAAGCAGGTGAAAAATGTTACTGAAATCTGTTTGCTCTGGGAGCGGAATCTTTTCCCCTGGGACAGCGCTTTGCCTGCTCCATGTCATCAATTACACTCCTCATGTGATGAGGCTGAAGATATGGGAGCGGGAGCACTGGCTGCACCCAATTCCTCTTGCTCTTTGCACTGCATCGAACTAACTGGACCAACTTATTATATATTTTGGGAGTCGAGTCGGTTATCGTCCCTGCAAAATAGGGACCGACTCCGACTCCGACTCCACAGCCCTGACTGCAGAGGACAAAAAACAACCTGAAAATGAATATACTAAAAAGCGTTCATGAACATTGAGTTTTCTGTCCACTCCTGTGGAATAAGGCAGGGGCCGACTGCAAAAATAGTCATTTTTTGCAGCCTAATAATTGCGTTTTTGTTGCGTTTTTTGCTTGTCTTCAAGTCGTTTTTCAATGTTGCATAAATTAAGCATTGGATGTAATCTCCGCCCTACTGAAGCGCAAATCCGGCGTGCATTTCGGCCCCAAATATCGCAGAATAAGCCGTGTGAATGAGGCCAAAACGTTCATGAAATGGAGTTTTCTGTCCACTGCCTGTGAAAAGCAGCTGAAAAAAAGTCAATTTTTGCAGCAATTTGCGTTTTTGTTGCGTTTTTTGGTTGTCTTAAAGTATGTTTTTTAATGTATGCATAAATTAAGACATATGAGGTCACTCCGCCCTACCAAAGTGGATATAAAGCACATTATTGCATTTATATGTCATCTTGCAACTTGTTTTACAGATTTTGGCACTAATAAAGTTATATCGCGTTTGTCGACACATATACGTTTTTTTACGGATTTTGGCCCTAAAATCCATTTTTTTTATGGAGTTTGGTGCTAAAATCCGTATTTTTGGGATTGTGGTGTTAATAGAGTTATCTCGTTTTTGTCGCTAAAAATACGTTTTTTATAGATTTTGGCCTTAAAGTCCATTTCTTTACGTATTTTGGTGCTAAAATCCGGCTTTTTATGGATTTTGGCACTAAAAGTTGTAGCGACAAATTACGTAAAATAAGTATTTTTAGCAACAAAAGGAAGATGACTGTAGAAGAGCCAAAATCCATTTAAAAAAAAAAATGATTTTTAGTGTCAGAAGTGATATAACTTTATTAGCACCAAAATCTGTAAAGGATTTTAGCGCCAAAATCCGTAAAAAAAAAAAAACAGATTCCGGCGCCAAAATCCGTAAAAAAACGTATTTTTAGCGTCAGAAGCGACATAACTTTATTAGTGCAAAAATATGTTAAGAAAAGGATTTTAGCGCCAAGATGTGTAAAAAAGAACGGATTTGTAAAAAAGCGTATATTTAGCATCAGAAGTGAGAGAACTTTATTAGCGTCGAAATCCGTAAAAAAAAAGAACATTTTAGAGACAGAAGCAAGATAACTTTATTAGCGCCAAAATCTGTTAAAAAACTTATTTTTAGCGAAAAAAAAATAAGAATTGTGCAAAAATCGTTAGCAACCAAAGCATGATCATTTTATTACGAACGGTACAAACAAGGACACATCGGACACCTGTATGCAGTTTTGATGATATATAACCTTTGTTATACCCACTATAGGTGGGACTTGAGTCTCCTGGGAGGGTTTTCATTGAAAAATCACAAAAACCCACGAAAACGTGCCAAAAGGCGTCCGGCGCTTTCCATAGACTCCATCATGATGTTTATGTTTAACCTTCGTTTGAAACTTTCGCATGCCTACCCCTGGACCCCGTCAGTCACTGACTTCTCATCAGGATGGAGGTGTACAGTAGTGTGCACCGAGACTTCATGGTGCGAACCTAATGGGCCACCAATTTGTTTAACCCCTTAAGTCCCAGGCCTGAAAAGTACTTAAAGGGGTTGTCTCACTACAAAGATTGCTTTTTATGTTAAAGATCTTGCAAAAACAAGTCACTTTGCAATATATGTCCATTAACAGTGTCCTACCTATGCCTAGATATCCCTTCTTGTATGGGCTGCATCAGCTCCTCAGGTCGCTATAGCTACAGACCTGTTTGCTCTCTCCTCATAGTCTGCCAATGCTGGTTGCTATAGCTACAGACCTTGCTTCTACTGCAGCCTAGTATAAGCCAGTAAACACGCCCTTAATTCAAAATGAAACCAAGAAAACAGGACTGAGGTGAGATGAATCAATGTAGTTAAACAACCCCTTTAATGACCAGCACTTTTTTTTTAGTTTTTGCCTCCTTGCGTTTCAACAGTTGTAACTTTTTTATTTTTTCAATGACGCAGTTGGATGAGGCCTCGTTTTATTCGGGACAAGTTGTACTTTATGGGGGAATAGTTTAAGTTCACTTAGAAATGATTGTAGAATTTTTAAAAAAAATGTAAAAAAGATGTTTTTTGTTTTGTTAATTTTTTTTTTTACACCATTCACATTCCACACTTAATAACTTGTTAGATTAATTCTACAGGTTATTACGGTCATGTGGATACCTAATATGTGTAGAGTTTCTATTTTTTATTTTTGTGTGTAATGTATCCACAATTATTTTTTTATTAAATATTTATTTTTATTTTATTATTTATTTTTTAATCATTTTTTTTACACTTTTTCTGTTTTTGTTTTGTTTTTTTTTTTTATCCCATGAAGGGAGAACTGTTTTACATTTTTTTTTAAAAACACTTAGTAATGTATTAGCATATATGAATATGCTAATACATTCCTCTCTGTGTCACTTTGACACAGGCAGTGATCTGGACAGCACACAGTCTGTCCTGGTCACTGGCTTGATACACAGACAGCTCTGGGGCCACCCTAGGTCCTCAGGACTGACTGTGCAGCCGTTCCCCGGGCTCTGTCAGGTCACCGGGTGTTCCGATCACCCGACAGAGCAGGGGAACCCTTTGATGGGGCTGCAGTTACGCACTACCGCAATCAAAGGGTTAAAGCACCGGATTGCGGAGATTTCCCCTGCTCCCCGATGCTCGCAGGACATGCTCTGGAATCAGGGCTGTGTAATACAGCCCCAATCCCAGTGCATCTGCGGCACCGGGCGCCACAAACCCCTAAGTCTGCAGCGACGCCAAAAGACGTCCCTGCAGACGAACGACCCGCACCAGCCGACGGCTAAAGACGGTGCACGGTTGTTAAGGGGTTAAACGATGTCAGAGTGAATTTAGGAAGAAATATGCTGTTTGTGACGCCTCCTAAAGGAGTGGTATTCAGAAGATGGTGCGGAAACTGGAAATGATAGGATCAGTGATCCTTTTTCATGATGGAGGCTGTCCATAAATGTTGCGGGACAAAATCAATTACGTGTAAAATAATCTGGATCCTATAAAACCACTGCAACATTGAGCAGTGGAGACTGGGTGATATTATCCAATAGGTGAAAGAGCTAAAAAAAAAAAAAAAAAGGGGCAAAATAGCTGCCTCTTGTGTCACCGTCCAGGAGCTCAAAGCGAGGGATATGGAAAAAAAAAAAAAAAAAAGAGTATGATACTGCAGATGCTTAGTGGCGAACAAAAAGGCAATTCAAAACTCTACACACCAATTTGGTGCTCTCCTCAAGGAGAGATGTTCCCCTTTCTGAGCTACTCATTGCCTCCCACCCAAACAGCCAGAACACTCTGCTCTGCACTGATGAGGGGCAAAACCCCGAAACAGCTGTATGCAGATGAATTATACTGGCTTGGCTAATATCCCTTTTGCTTTATGAAGACTCAGTGGGTCAAAAGGAAATTTAGGATTTGTTGCATCCAATAGAGGATGCTTGAGCTTCTCAGCTCCTTTACCATAATGTCTTGTGATATGCAGATGCTTAGTAGAGGGCAAAAAGGCAATTCAAAACACTACACACCAATTTAGTGCTCTCCTCAAGGAGAGATGTTCCCCTTTCTGAGAAAATGGACATCACTTCCAGTTTTGCATATAATGCAATCTATTACACATACGTCAAGGGATGTAGTTTTGGTTCTCATTACTTCATCCTAACGGGAGTTACAACAAATATTCGGGGCCTCCTTGTATTACAAGGTCTATCTAGGGGTAACGTATCTCATTGCGAAGGAGCACCATGTCAGTGTGTGAGGATTTGTCGACTTTTACACCGTACGCATCAGAGTTCCACCATCACCAAACACAGGCCTGCAGATCCAGCCTTTATGGGCTCACCTGGTATGTGAGAGTGGCCTCCCATCCATCACTTAGACCACTCCAGGAAAAACCGGCCCGAACTAGGCTACTTGGAGCATTCATACTAACACTAAAACGTGTCAGTAACTTATTGCTACTGACACACAAACTGCCAACTTCCTTCACCGAATCCAGGCCTTTCTGTGACACGTATCTGTCCACGTACTCCCTAAAGTCACAAAGAAGAATATTCTTGGGGAAATATACCTTCCCTCAATAACGCCACCTGTCACTTTCTCAGGATAAGATTTTTTTTCTTAATAACTTAATTTTTGAATAAGTTTTAAATTTGTTTATGTTGGTCTCATCAGACCACAGGACATGGTTCCAGTAATCCATGTCCTTAGTCTTCTTGTCTTTAACAAACTGTTTGCAGGCTTTCTTGTGCATCATCTTTAGAAGCAGCTTCCTCCTGGGACGACAGCCATGCAGACCTATTTGCTGCAGTGTGTGGTGTATGGTCTGATCACTAACAGGCTGACCCCTCACCCCTTTTAATCTCCGCAGCAATGCTGCCAGCACTAATATCTATTTTGAAGACAATCTCTGGATAGGATGCTGAGCACATGCACTCAACTTCTTTGGTCGACCATGGATATTGGTGTATTTAGTATTGGCTGCTGTTAATTTACCAGTGTATTTTCTACATGTATGTTTTGGTATATACTGCTATGCCCCTTATAATATCTTATATTATACCTTTTTGACTAAATGACTTTTTGCATCATTATTGATTACCTTTTTTCGGGTGCCTTTTCGATTTTAATTTTTATATACAACGTACCTGCCATTGCTTTAATATCTATAGTTTGTATATGGAATTTTTGGGATGTGTATTGTTTGCAGGTTTGGTGTTTCTCTTTTCTAACAGTACAATATAGCATCTGAAGAATTTACATACAGGCTGTTATTGTCGCTGTTTAGGTCTCCTATTTGAAAGCAATCCCACATACATTGCAATATCTGTCGGATTTTTTAGATTACAACCAATTCATGGTCCTATCTGTAGGCAGCACAGGATAGTGGTGCAGACACTGATTTCAATATTTAGTTTGTATTTTTTTGTACTTTTATGTATAAAGCTGCCAGGAGCAATAGAGAAAGCCTGTGAGTCCTGCTTCCTCCACCCCCAAACAGTGATTCACAGCCCCCCCTGTATACAAACCATACCCAGAAGCTGTAAAAATTGGTGTTAAAATGTCACAGGCTTTTTTGAGGTTGACACTCTCGTGTTGATTTTTGAAACTGGGGAACTGTCAATCACTGTATGGGGGTAGGAAGCAGGACTCACAGGCTTTCTTGATCGGTTCTGGCAGCAGTTATACATGAAAATACCAATACCCAATATTCATCGTCTCTGCCCCTATAGAAGCGCCCTAGAGTTCCACCTTTTTTAAAAGTTTTACGGGCACCCCAACCATTCAATAACCTAAATATGACAAGGACATATCGTATAGCATTCAAGTATATGACTCTAGGCAATATTATAAAGTTTTTTTTTTATCCTTGGAAATATTGTGCAGATGGTATACATACAGTAAGATTAGTTACTTACTAATGTACTGTCTGTATGGCATCCTCAACGCGCCATTCAAGTTTATTACATGTTGAGTCTCCTTAACCCCTTCTTGACCGGGGTCATTTTCTTTAGTACACGTGGTTTTGAATGCTAGAACACTTACTTGCACTTGGTTATTCTAGTAATTTTTTTCGCCTTTCTTACATCATTTTTACAATAGATTTGTTTTTCACATATATTTATTTATTTTTTAACAGCCACAATGGCATTAAAATAAGGTTTGTAATTACGTCACTGATTCTTATATACGGGTAATAAAAGTTTTCGGCTCGGCGGAGGTGGGGCTACCAGTTGCAGTTTGGGCTATCCGTGTTTTTTTTTTTACTAAGATTTTTTTTGGGGGGGTATGTGCATGTGTTTTTCTTTACTTTATTCCACTTATTGTGCCCCCCAAAAGTTCAGATAAAGACCTCTGGGGAGCATTTTTCCATAACATTTTTTTACCGATTCCCTTTATAACTGGGGCTGATATATTAACTGATTATATTATCAGCACATGAAGGATTACAGTGAAACATGACACCAATGTGTGTAAAAACACAGGACCCCACACAATAAGATTCACAGCCCCCCCTCCCCCTCCCTGCACACTGACTCTTCCCGGTCACAGATTTACTAAAAACTCCCCTTAAAGTCAACGGGTTGCTCCTTTTCACTTTCTTAGTGCATGAAGCGCTGTTTAAAAAATCCTTTAAATGCGTTTTAAAAAAATTCATGCAAAAAGGGCCTCTAACCATAACAGAAACAAACTGAGAAAACAACAAACAGAAAATAAAAAAAGTAATTAGAAAAAAAATTTGGGGCGGTCTTGTTTTAATTAAAAAAGAAAAAAAATCTGTTTCCCCTTTAAAAGGGCCCTTCCAAGAATTACCCCCTGGCTGAGGCAGAACAAGCAGTGTCAACCTGCTTTCCCAGCCTGTGGGGCCTTTTTCTGTAAGATGCTCGAGTTTTGTGTATTAATGCTCAAAACTGGGTTTTCGCCGAGATCTTCGTAAGTCATTCAAAGGGTCATTTTTTTTAAACCCCGCCCACCCGAGTCTAGCCCCACCCCCCTCAACTGACAAAAATTTTACTTTGAATGGTAGAAAAAATTGAAAAAATGTCGTGGGCGGAGCTAGCCTTTTGGGGGGGGAGCTAACACCTCTCTGAATAAGTTTGGGGGTAAATTCTAAACTCTGCATCGTACAAAAAAAGGGGACGCCCCTGGGGAAAGCAGGTCTACACTACTTGTGCTGCCCCCAGCAAGGGGGCAAAACTAGGTGACAGGTTCCCCTTTTAAAAGGGGTTTTTTCCCCCAAAAAGTGATTAAAAGTCTGACTGCTAGACCCCCCTGTTCTGAATCGAGACCCCAACCCCTATTCTTCCCACTCAAAGCCAATTCCCCCCGGGACAGTTTTCAGATGGTTTTTTAGCCGTTCTCGTTTTGAAAGCCGGCTGCAAACCAGCTGAAAAACTTTTACACGGACCTTAATGGAAAATCCATGTAGCAGTCCCCACTGCACGGATTTTCCGCCTGGTGGTTTTTCAGACTGCTGGTTGTCCCAAAAACATAAAACATGTTCATTCTTCTGTCCGTTTTTTGGGAGAACCCTCGGAGAAAAGCCGTCCCCCGGCGGCCGTTTGCCGCACGAAACGGGAAAAAATCCCGGTCAAAAACCCCCGCCCGGGAAATTTGCCCCGTGCCTTTTTAAACGGCCCCTAAACCTCCAAAAAAGAAAATCCTCCAACACAAAAGAACGAGCAAAATTCTTAGAGAGCTGCTGCACCACCAATTCCATAGCTTTTTTAAAATTTTTTTAACTTTTTTCCCCCTGTTTACCGAAACTTTATTTTTGGCCCCCCCAAAATGCTAATGAACCCCTTACTGAAAGGATTCGTTCCCCCCGGCTTTTTTCGCCGCGGATTTGCAAATCATCAGAAATAAGAAAACAGCCCATTTTCTATTGATTTCAATGGAAAATACGGCTCGTCTTTTACACGCCCGCGTATTTCCTTCCCGGGAAATTGCCCCCGGGGTTTGACGAGGGGAAATTTCCGGACAAAAAACAATTTTGCATGCAAATTATTTACGGACGGATTCACCCCTAAAATGATTTTTAAGATGGGGGAATGTAAAAAACCCGTTACAAAATTTCCCCCCATTAGTAAACAGTTATTTGCAATGATTTTCAATGTTTTCAGAAAGTATTTACGACGGAAAATCCAAATTAAAAAAAGTTTGAAATTAACCCGGTGAAATTAAGCCTAAAGGGGAAGTTTTCCCCCAACCCCTTTTTTTAAAGGGGAAAGGGAGGATTACCCTAAGTTTTTAATTTTTCCCCAGGGAATATTAGCAAATGATTCCCTGAAATTTCCCATCCGACACTAACTTTGGGGGGAAAAAAAAAGAGGGGGCTACAAGCAAAAAATTAAAAGCTGTGATAACAGCAAACTTTTGAAGCTGAAAAACCCTTTTAAAAGGGGAAATGTCATCAAAAAAAGACCTATTGCTTAACTCATTTTTTTATGTGAAACATTTTTTTAAGTTTTTTTGGTTGTTTTTTTTTTATGTTTTCCATTTTTAATTATTTTTAAAAAATCCAAAAATCCTGCATTTTTCCCTTTTTTGGGCCCACTAGGCCAAAATTAAATTGTCAAAACCCCTTCCTGTTCTGGAGAGAGAGATCTTCAGCAGGCTCCTTATTATCAGCACAAGGGGTTTGGCCCTGTTAACACGGAAAAAGGCCGCGGTTTTTGGCCGGGGTTTTCCCACGCGGTTTCCGGGGGCCAAATTTGCCCCCCTAGTTTTTTTAACATGGTTTTCCCATTGGAAAACCGAAAAAAAAATTTTAAAATTCAAAACGCGCGTGTTTAGAACTCTCCTGTCAAATCTGCAGGGATTCCCAGGGCGGCGGCCCGCGCGGTGGTTTTTGCTCGCCCCCGCCCCCCGGGGGTCGCCCCGGCCGGTGGCCGGTTTCCCCCCCCTTTCTAATTTGCTTGGGGGAAAAAACCCCGGCCCCCCAAAACCCCCCCCCACTTGCCCAACCCGGGCCAAACCCTCATGTGAAAATGCCTTTTCCATGAAAGGAGAAAATCAACGCCCCTATCCCCCAGTCCCCAATAGGAGATGGCAAGATCACCCCCTCCCCCCGCACACTGACTTCTTCCCCGGTCACGACAAGCTAAAAAACTCTCCCAAAAGAAGTCAACCGTTCGCCCTGTAAAAGTCAAGGGAAAAAATGTTATTCAGCAAGGGAGATGGGAAAAACACCAAACAACAATTTGCCTAAAAAGGCAACTAATACCATAACTCTACTAACCCCGCCCAAATTTATTATTCGGAAAAAACTTTAAAAAAAAGTAATTTTTAAAGAAAAACCCCTTTTATAGGATTAAGAATAGACCGGCTTCCTGTGCTATTAAGTCCAAATCTAAAACTATCAGGGCAGTGAAAGGGGTTTTTTAAAATCCCCAGGGATCTGTGCAATTCCCAAGGGGGTGTTGTGCAGGCACTTTACAAATGGTAGACTGATATCTATCAGCATCTAGGAATTAATAGCAATGGTGTGCTCCTGTTCACAGGCTCCTATGTCCATATAACTGCTGTAAAGCATCTCTCTAAATGCTATTAAAAGTCGCTCAGACAAGATGGCCGCCCCCATAATCATAGACAGACAACGGAACTGAAAACTTAGAAAATAAAAACGGCTGAGAAGAAAAGAATATGGACCAGTATCTTGCTTTAATTAGTAAAAGGGGCAGTGAGGATTGTCATGGGTAAGGTGACCAGACATCCCGATTTCTGCGGGACAGTCCCTCTTTTGACCCCTGTTTCTCCTGGCCTATGCAATGTCCGGGTGGGATGTAAATATTCCGCTTTCATCGGGACATTGCCAATTAAACGCCGGCATCCAAGTCACTGCCATGGGCTCGGGGCACCGCCAATCTTTTCAACTGTATGCGCCTCCTTTGGAATGTGATCATCAAGCTTTTCTACAGTATGTAGATCCACATTATGGGTATATAACCCCCCAGTGGGCAGATATATAACCCCCACCTCCACCCCTTCCAGTAGGTAGGTAGTTAGGTGTTGAAAAATGGGGATTCTAAAATATTTGTGTGGTAAATTCTGCAGGGATAGTCGTGGCTGGGAGAAGGCGTCATGATGGTCTGGGCCAGATGGAAGAGAATAAGGAAAGTGAATGACTCCGATCAGAAAAAAACATCACCTGTGAGTCCTTAAATGTAACTGCACTGTAATCAGTTGTGTCTGCAGAGCCTGTGTACACTGGTATCTACCACTAGATGGTCACTGTACTGTATGGTGGTAATATACACTCTGTAGAACCCATGTACACTGCTATGGTATGTACCACTAGAAGGTCACTGTTTGGTGGTAATATATTGTCTGCAGAGCCTGTGTACACTGGTATCTACTACTATATGGTCACTGTATGGGGGTAATATACAGTCTGAAGAGCCTGTGTACACTGAAAGCTACCACTAGATGGTCACAGTGTGGTGGTAATATACAGTCTGCAGGCCTGTGTACACTGATATGTACCACTATATAGTCACTGAATGACGGTAATATACATTCTGCTGAGCCTGTGTACACTGGTATCTACAACTATATGGTCACTGTATGGAGTTAATATACAGTCTGCAGAGCCTGTGTACACTGGTATCTACGTTTATATGGAAACTGTATGGTGGTAATATACAGTCTGCAGAGCCTGTCTACACTGGTGTCTACCACTATCTGGTCACTGTATGGTAGTTGTAGTATAATGGTTTAGGCTCAGGCACAGTTTCGCAGCATCTCCCAGCTCTCCTGGATGTTGAATAGTCTATCCAATGTTATTAGCTTTACACAGTTACACAGTTGGGTGTAGTGCGCGTGGCCTTTTGAGAAGGGTGTGTGGCTTGGTATAAAGAGGGCGTGGTCTGTGCAAAATTTTTGGGGGGCGGTGCACGTCCCTCTTTCACTCCCAAATTTCTGGTCACCTTAGTCAAGGGTACCTAAAAGCTCTTCCCATTTTTTCAGTGGGCCTGTGAAATAAAATTAGGCTATCCAAAATGTTGTCATGGACTAAGGATACAGGATGTATAAAATGATGAAATCCTGATAATTAGGCAGTGGAAGGAAGAAAAAAAAATCTACATACCCTGGTCCGTGTGTATGGTCCCCCATTTCATTCAGGAACAGCGCCACACTTGTTTATGAGCAGTGTGTGGTATTACATCCCTGCCCTATTCAATACATGTGACTAAACTGCAATGCCAGACACAGTCTATGAACAATAATGGTGCAAAGCAGTCGTGTTTTCATAACCACATACACCCCTATAATCTTTGAAGTGGTCTCTCTTCAAGCAGGAACAATCTGATAACATCTTGTAGGGGCTGTCGGCAGGATGGCAGCGATCCATTACCATGCAATGTAAAATAATCCAGACATATCAGCAGATTATGGTAATACAACCCCTTTAATACTATTCCACTTGATTGACTTATGCATTTTCATCCACAATCCATAAACAGCAACATTAGCACATTCACTAACAATTATATTAGCTCTTCTATGTGATATTTGGTTGTGTCATAATTTCATGCAAAAAAAAAAAAAAAGTATGATTTTTAGGGGATGATGAGTAAGACCGTCTGAAGTATCTGCTGTTTCCCCAAAAAAAAAGAAAATAAAATGTACATCAGGCTGCGAGGACAGATTGTGCTGTCAGCTGTTACAAGATGCTCCCTGACAAGTCCTATAGAGCCATATACCCGAACATTCCCATATAGAGAAGGCACGTGCAGAACACTGCATGCCAGGAGGCCACGGGAGGTAAAGATGAGAAGTAAAGAAGGTTGCTTACACAGTAAATCTCACATTTTCAGCTCTGTTCACATCAGGATCAAAGCAAACAATATTAAAAAAATCAAATTTTTTTAAACATAATTAATGACAAACTATAAAAAAAAAATAAAAAACTATTTTATATGACACAAAATAGTGGAGAGGTCTAGGCGGTCAACTGGGAATTGACCAATAGTTAGAATAAAAAACACCACAATTTTTTGGGCCATGTTCACAGCTTGATTGCTGGACTATAGTGTAGGTTATTAACTCACTGCACACAAAGAGGATATCATGCATAATTCAGGGCTGTGGAGTCGGAGTCGGTGGCTATTTTGCAGGAGTCGGAGTCCTCATAAAATGGACCGACTCCGACTCCCAAAATATATAATTTAAAATGGTCCAGTTAGTTCGATGCAGTGCAAAGAGCAAGAGGAATTGGGTCCGGCCGGTGCTACTGCTCCCATCTTCAGCCTTATCACATGAGGATGTAATTGATGACATGGATCAGGCAAAGTGCTGCCCCAGGGGAAAAGATTCTGCTCCCATGGCAAACAGATTTCAGCAAAATGTTTCACCTGCTTTCAAAGAAGTAGAAAAGTTTAACCATTCATCAAAACTGACTGTGGCTGAGGCAATTCCTTTATACCCTGACATTGCTAAGGTGTGTTTCCCCTGTGGTACACCGCTTTGCCACCAAACCCAAGTTAGTGTAGAGAGGCCGTTCTCTAGCCGAAATAATGAGATCAGATGAGGTCATGTATGCAGGATCTGATGGAGGCAATACAATTCTCAGAACAAATTTTAGAACTTCCACAAATGTTTTCCTACAGTGTTTTGCATATTTAAAAAATGTTTGTGTCCTAAAGTCATGTCCAATAAATACAGTATATTTTACACTAACAAGCAAAATGGTAACAATGGTTTGAACTTGTCACTTTCAGGCTCCATCTCTCACCATCCACTACAGCTTTGTACATGAGGCTACTGTAATTTTATATACAGTCATCTTACCTATCTTATACATAAATTTGACTTGCAAGTATTTAGCATCTGCTTAATTCTGCAAATTCTTTCCTATAACTGCATTGTTCTGTTTTGCTCCTAAAAATCAAAATGTTTTATTATTTTGTTAGTATTTGGTGAATCCACCTTTGGTTTTCAATACTGCCTGAACCTTTCTGGGCTCTGGATCAGATTGAAGCATATCTTGACCAAAATCCGATCCCAGATCTCTTCTACACATTCCCAATGTTGGTGCAGACTGGACTTGGATACAAATACAGCTTTTTCTTCAACTCAAGTGTTCAAAAGAACAAAACATTGTTACCCTTTTGCTTGTCAGTGTCTGATCTACCTAAATAGTTTGATTATTGTATCATAAGGTGATAAACAGCCTGATGTTACCACTTTACTACAGTAAAGTTATCACTTAAACATGCGGCATGTATGAGGGAGTCGGAGGTTTGGGAAATTGAGGAGTCGGAGTCGGAGTCAGGGCTTCGGCTTGCCGACTACACAAGTATGATGCATATAAAGAGTGTTTACAAGAGGCGCAGAACATGCTCAAATTTCAGAGATGATAAGAATATAAACATACTCAACAAGTGCTTTACATAGATAATTTTATAAATTGGCGAAACTGATGTCAGTAAAGTCGACGTTTTCGGCGGACGCCTTTATCAAGTGACATCTAGAATAATATATGTACAGGGTAATGGGAGTAATACCAGAGCAGGAAGCGCAGACAATAATAGGCAAGGTAATGTCCAGCCACAGGACTAGGGTAAACAACCCCAAAGGGAATGCTGGTGGTGTCTAGGGACTGTGTGTTGAGGAGATCGGAAGAACGTCCGAGTGTTGTGAAGGCTGCCGGCCGGCCTCTGCGCCTCTTGTAAATAAACTCTTTATATGCATGATATCCTCTTGGTGTGCAGTGAGTTAATAACCTACACTATAGTCTGGCGAGACCTGCCCTTCTCACTAGCACCCGCTGTAACCCCTTTCCTGATGGTGTGTCTGACCATTATTGTCATAGTGATTGCTGGACTAGACTAAACCCAGTAGCAGGCAGCTCTAGCCTATATGCTAACTTGGAAAAATTGACAGGTGCAGCTAATTGCAGAGCAAAAGCTCACATACCCCACTGCTAGGGGAACAATTAGGCTCTGTTCACACGGCTGATTCACGCCGTAATTGCGGGACGGATTTCGCCCGCAATAACGGCGTGTGTCGGGGGGCGGCACGGGGGGGCCAGTGTACACAGGCTCTGCAGACTGTATATTAACTCCATACAGTGACCATATAGTTGTAGATACCAGTGTACACAGGCTCGGCAGACTTTCATTATCCACGGCGCGTATCCCGCCAGGATAATGTGCATGTCACTTTATCCCCGCTCGCGAAATGAGAGGAGACGGAATCCATAGTTCTCTGTGAGAACTGTGGATTACCGTAATAACAGGGACGGATTTCAGTCGTTTTTGCGTGCAGTACAGCGCGCAATACGGACTGAAATCCGTCCTAAAATAAGCCGTGTGAACATAGCCTTAGATGATAAAAAACTGCCCACCAATTTAACACCTGTTCAGACCAGCATGCAGAGAAGCCGCAGTATAATCCAGGGGGGGATTGCACTAATGCAAAAATACCAATAAAACAACCACTCACATACCCTCCATGCATGAGGGTGGTGATTGCTAGTACTATAATTGTATATAAATAAGGCGATACAGAAGGGTGCCATTAATACAGATACGTGTGGTGCACCATGCTGGCTTACAACCTATTAGTGACGCCCATACTATTAGATTAGATGGGCTGCCCAGCACTTTCTGGGTGTCCAACACAAAGTACAGGCACTCTCCGCTCCCCAGCACTGTTGGGCAGATAAAAAATATGACATACTGGAAAAATTTGAAATGTGAGGTATTAGTTGGTACAGGGGCCCCGGTACACAAGCTCGCAACCGGCGTCAACGCTTCTCATGTCTTGCGAGTCCCTACACTAACAATTTACAGAAAAAACATACAAAAAATGGGACATTACATTACAGCAATCAAACTGTGAACATGGCCCCAAAAATGTTGTGTTTTTTGAGTAAGTAATGTCCCATTTTTTGTATGTTTTTTCTGTCAATATTTAGAATAAATACTGATCACATAATCTCCATACAGGCACAAAAAACTCTATACACATACCAGAAAATCAAAAATTAAAACAATCTTTTCAAACAAATATATTCTAGTGAATAAATTGCTTTGTGGACTGAGCACTTTATTCACTTTAATATATTCGTGTGAAAAGATTGTTTAAATTTTTTTATTTTCTGGTATGTGTATAGAGTTTTTTGTGCCTGTATGGAGATTATGTGATTAGTATTTATTCTAACTATTGGTCAATTCCCAGTTGACTGCCTAGATATCTTCACTATTTTGTGTCATATAAAAAAGTTTTTTACATTTTTTTATAGTTTGTCATTAATCATGTTTAAATTAAAAAAAATTTTTTTTTTTAAATATTAATTGTTTGCTGTGATCTTGGTTGAGATATTGATTCATGGTTGATCCAGTTTCTATTAAGTTTGCTTTTGTTGTATGATTACTCTGTTCACATCAGGTTACAGCCCTACCAGAGAAGCTCACTAATTGTACCAAATGGCCCCCCCCCCCAAAAAAAAAACAGTAGGCATGTGGGCAGGAGTATCACCCACTGTAATATGTTCACATGGCTTAAAATGGGACGAATTTCAGTCCGTACTTCCGCGCCGTAGTGCGCGAATTACGGCTGGACTACGTCCAAGTCAGTACGGTAATCCACAGTTCTCAGAGAACAATGGATTACGTCTCCTCTCCCCGCTCGGCGAATACGCTGCGGGGGGGAGATAAGTGACATGTGAATTACCAGCGGCGTATACACGCTGCTGGTAATGAATGTCTATGGGCCAGCGAGGTGCCGACCCCCCGCTCCCACCCCGCCCCCCTCCACACGGCGTAATTGCGGGGCGTAATTGAACATAGCCTAATGGAGCGTCTCAAAACTTAACTGAAATAATAACATTACAACAGTGGATTCCCTATACAGCAAGACACAGGCTCATACACTGCACTTTCTCCACAGCCCCTTGAAGCTCATTCATTTTCCCTGTCATCAGATAAGAAGTGTTTCAAGCAAGCGCTGGTCGTGTCTAATGTAAACTTTCAGGTAACTAAGGGGGATTGAGAAATGCTGTAGCTCTCAAAGGCTTCACTTTTTGTAATCACATATTTAGAAAAGTGATTAAATACGCATTTTGGAGGATTCCACGTCAACATTACATGGTGGCAAAACCCCTTTTAGGGATTAAATGATGACCATTGAGATGAAAGCAACTCTGGCTTATAAAGAGGGGGGATGGGATCCTAATATGGAGTACATCTGTCTTCACTGAACAACCTCTTAACACCGTCTTGGCTTCACTGCTTTTTCATGTCTATCACTTGTAAAAACCATGTGGCCAAACCGACAGAAAAAAATCAGCAATCTGAGGTAAAATGTGTGGAATCTATGAAACTACTGGTATATGTGAATACAACCGAATGAGAACTCTATACATCAGTGATATTGGAGAAGCCGCTGCGACCCCTGAGAATTCTTACCTCATTGCAGTCCTGCAGAAAGTGCTGCAGCTGAAGATGGTCTTTTAGTCTCTGCAGCCATTTCTGAGCGAGGGCCATGTTACGTTGGCTCCTGGTGAACAAAAATATCATGATTATAGGAAGTGCTGGATTCATAACCAAAAACCCAAGCTCAGCCTGCTAGAATGTTCTCCATTAAATCCAAACCGCAACACGAGTGTCATTTATAAAGGAGGTGAAGGAGTCAAGTGCTTAACCATATTCCTACTGAAAGACAGCAAGATCTCCCCTGGGGCACACTGTACTAGTAAGAGGATCACAGATCCCAAGTCTGTACTGCGCTCCCTCAAGTCACCAATGGCCTCAGGATACAATCTTTCCTCCATACAATGGTCTATCCTGGGACATAGTATCTTGAAACCACACTCATCATACAATGTCCCAGACACTGCTGATCGGCGGCTCCTGTGATTGACTGAAGATCCAAACAATTATCATGAATATTTGACTCAAACCTCTGTATTAGTGCACTGCATGAAGTTATTGGAGTTCTATAGCGCCTCTCTACACTATAGTGCGGTACTACATTTCCTGGACTGCTCTTACATGTATCAGTGAGGTGCATGCAGTGAATGGCGGTCTATAGCAACGCTCTACACTACAGTGCGGTACTACATGTCCTGTACTGCTCTTACATGTATCAGTGAGGTGCATGCAGTGATTGGCGGTCTATAGCAACGCTCTACACTACAGTGCGTAACTACATGTCCTGTACTGCTCTTACATATGTTAGTGAGGTACATGCAGTGATTGGTGGTCTAGTAGCGCCTCTCTATAGTATAGTGTGGTACTACATGACCTGTACTGCTCTTACATGTATTAGTGAGGTGCATGCAGTGATTGGTGGTCTAGTAGCGCCTCTCAACAGTACAGTGCGGTACTACATGACCTGTACTGCTCTTTACATGTGCCACATGAGCGGATCCTTTGGGCACCAGGTGAGGACCCCATTTTCTTTTTTTCTGGTACACTGTGTATAAAGTCCATGACCCAAAAAATCTCCAGTCTTCATCATAGAAAGTGATTTCCAGCTCCCAGCAGCTCTCCCTGATGTTATATGGAGGGACTTGCTTTATCTGTAAATGTTCTGCTTCATTTTCTTTCATCTTAAAGCTGGTCCCCCCCACTTTTGAACCAAAGTTAAATCTATGTCTCTGCCTTCTATTTTGTGCTGATTGAGGGTTTGTGTTTCTGATACACAGCTCCATATCCCCTGTATATATGTAGCATAACATTGTGGCTGCCTGCTGCCACCACTGGAGGGAGCTCGCTGCATGCTGTGTATACATTGAATTCAATGCAGGCTAGGATAATGCTATGCTTTACATCTGTGTCTATGCAGCCGATTCAGAGCTCTATACATATAGAACAGTGCTTGAACCAATTTAGCACAGTAGCTCAAGCACTTCATACTATCATTGCTAAGGTGAAATCCCAATTCGGTGTCGCCCTCACCTCTTCTGAATGGCTCCAATCCTCTCCTGGACTCGATCCGCAAAGACATTTCCTAGTCGTATCAAGCTCTCTCCAGCCTCCACCGCCACCGTGACTTTTTGCAAGTTCATCTCCATGGTAGTCAGGAAGTCTTTATGCTTCTTGATGGCAATTTCTACCCCTTCCACAGAATGAGGTAACTCAACATGAGTCAAAGCCGATTACTGTGATGACATCAGAATTAAAACATGAGTATAATTCTCTATATAAAGGAAAAAGTGTTAGCACAGCCAGGGCTGACAGGGAAGACTTTATAAAATTGGTTTACAGGAAAATAAAAGGCATTGCCCACAGCATTCACCATTGTTAAGGCCCTTTAGCAAATAGAAGTTGTAAGCTGATTCGTTTCTATGGGCAACTCCTCCTAATTTCCTTTGCACTCGTTTTTAAACTAATGTCCAAGGCCCTATTCATGTCATATTTTATATATATATATATATATATAAGGCTTAGTTGCAATTAGGAGGTGCTAAGTGAAAATAAAAGGGCAGTAGAAGCATGAAGAAAGAGGCGGTTGAAAAAAAATAAAAAACCTTCGCTCATGCTTCATCTCTTGTGTAACAGAGAGTTAAAGGGGTTGTCCAACTCATTTCATTTTTTTGCTTATTCAGCTCATTATATTTTACCAGCTTTTCAAAAACGCTGATAGAGAAAGAAGTGATGATGTTCCTTTTGGGTAATCCCTTTCTGCTGTAGGTGGGCAGCTCCTGCTCTACTAGGGAAGGTGTGTAGGCGGCTCCTGCTCTACTAGGGAAGGTGTGTAGGCGGCTCCTGCTCTGTTGAGGGAGGTGGGTGGATGGCTCCTGATCTGTTGAGGTAGGTGGGTGGGCAGCTCCTGCTCTGTTGAGTTAGGTGGGAGGAACGCTCCTGAACTGTTGAGGTAGGTGGTGGGGCTCCTGCTCTGTTGAGGGAGGTGGGTTTTTGGCTCCTGCTCTGTTAGGAAAGGTGGGTGGGCGGCTCCTGCTCTGTTGAGGGAGGTGGGTGGGTATCTCCCGCTCTGTTGAGGGAGGTGGGTTTTTGGCTCCTGCTCTGTTGAGAGAGGTGGGTGGTTGGTTCCTGCTCTGTTGAGGTAGGTGGGTGGGTATCTCCTGCTCTGTTGAGGGAGGTGGGTTTTTGGCTCCTGCTCTGTTGAGGGAGGTGGGTGAGTGTCTCCTGCTCTGTTGAGGGAGGTGGGTGGATGGCTCCTGCTCTGTTGATGGAGGTGGGTGGATGGCTCCTGTTCTGCTGAGGGATGTGAGTGGATGGATCCTGCTCTGTTGAGAGAGGTTGGTGGTTGGCTCTTGCTCTATTGAGGGAGGTGGGTGGGTATCTCCTGCTCTGTTGAGGGAGGTGGGTGGGGTGCTCTGCTTTGTAGGGAGGTGAGTGGATGGTTTCCTGCTCGGTTGAAGGAGGTGAGTGGATGGCTCCTGCTCTGTTGAGGGAGGTGGGTGGATGGCTCCTGCTCTGTTGAGGTAGGTGGATGGATGGATCCTGCTTTGTTGAGGGAGGTGAGTGGATGGCTCCTGCTCTGTTGAGGGAGGTGGGTGGGTATCTCCTGCTCTGTTGAGGGAGCTGGGTGATTGTCTCCTGCTCTTTTGAGGGAGGTGGGGGGGGGGCTCCTGCCCTGTTGAGGGAGGTGGGTGGATGGCTCCTGCTCTGTAGAGGTAGGTGGGTGGATGGCTCCTGCTCTGTAGAGGTAGGTGGGTGGATGGCTCCTGCTCTGTTGAGGGAGGTGGGTGGATGGTTCCTGCTCTGTTGAGGGAGGTGGGTGGTCAGCTCCTGTTCTGCTGAGGGAGGTGGGTGGTTGGCTCCTGTTCTGCTGAGGGAGGTGGGTGATAAGGTCCTGTTCTGCTGAGGGAAGTGGGTGATCAGCTCCTGTTCTGCTGAGGGAGGTGGGTGATCAGCTCCTGTTCTGCTGTGGGAGGTGGGTGGTCAGCTCCTGTTCTGTTGAGGGAGATGAGTGGATGGCTCCTGATCTGTTGAGGTAGGTGGGTGGGTATCTCCCGCTCTGTTGAGGGAGGTGGATTTTGGGCTCCTGCTCTGGTAGGCAAGGTGGGTGGGCGGCTCCTGCTCTGTTGAGGGAGGTGGGTGGTTGGCTCCTGCTCTGTTGAGGGAGGTGTGTGGATGGCTCCTGCTCTGTTGAGGTAGGTGGGTGGATGGCTCCTGCTCTGTTGAGGGAGGTGGGTGGGTATCTCCTGCTCTGTTGAGGGAGGTGGGTGAGTGTCTCCTGCTCTGTTGAGGGAGGTGGGTGAGTGTCTCCTGCTCTGTTGAGGGAGGTGGGTGGATGGCTCCTGCTCTGTAGAGGTAGGTGGATGGATGGATCCTGCTTTGTTGAGGGAGGTGAGTGGATGGCTCCTGCTCTGTTGAGTGAGGTTGGTGGTTGGCTCTTGCTCTATTGAGGGAGGTGGGTGGGTATCTCCTGCTCTGTTGAGGGAGGTGGGTGAGTGTCTCCTGCTTTGTTGAGGGAGGTGAGTGGATGGCTCCTGCTCTGTTGAGGGAGGTGGGTGGATGGCTCCTGCTCTGTTGAGGGAGGTGGGTGGATGGATCCTGCTCTGTTGAGGGAGGTGGGTGGGTATCTCCTGCTCTGTTGAGGGAGGTGGGTGAGTGTCTCCTGCTTTGTTAAGGGAGGTGGGTGGGTGGATGGCTCCTGCTCTGTTGAAGGAGGTGGGTGGATGGCTCCTGTTCTGCTAAGGGAGGTGGGTGGATGGTTCCTGCTCTGTTGAGGGAGGTGGGTGGTCAGCTCCTGTTTTGTGGGGGAAAGGTGGTGGTTAGCTCTGTTTGCTGTGGGAGGGGGGTGATCGCTCCTGTTCGGGGCGGGGAAGTGGGTGATCATCCTGTTCTGTGAGGGGGGTTGGGTGGGTCATCCTGTTCTGTTTGAGGGGAGGGTGGATGGCTTGATCTGTTGAGGTGGGGTGGGTTTCCCCTTGTTGAGGGAGGTGGGTTTTTGGCTCCTGCTCTGTTAGGAAAGGTGGGTGGGAGGCTCCTGCTCTGTTGAGGGAGGTGGGTGGATGGTTCCTGCTCTATTGAGGGAGGTGGGTGGTCAGCTCCTGTTCTGCTGAGGGAGGTGGGTGGTTGGCTCCTGCTCTGTTGAGGGAGGTGGGTGGTTGGCTCCTGCTCTGTTGAGGTAGGTGGGTGGGTATCTCCTGCTCTGTTGAGGGAGGTGGGTTTTTGGCTCCTGCTCTGTTGAGGGAGGTGGGTGAGTGTCTCCTGCTCTGTTGAGGGAGGTGGGTGGATGGCTCCTGCTCTGTAGAGGTAGGTGGATGGATGGATCCTGCTTTGTTGAGGGAGGTGAGTGGATGGCTCCTGCTCTGTTGAGAGAGGTTGGTGGTTGGCTCTTGCTCTATTGAGGGAGGTGGGTGGGTATCTCCTGCTCTGTTGAGGGATGTGGGTGTGTGTCTCCTGCTTTTTTTGGAGGGAGGTGAGTGGATGGCCCCTGCTCTGTTGAGGGGGGTTTGGGTGATGGCTCCTGCTCTGTTGAGGTAGGTGGATGGATGGATCCTGCTTTGTTGAGGGAGGTGAGTGGATGGCTCCTGCTCTGTTGAGGGAGGTGGGTGGGTATCTCCCGCTCTGTTGAGGGAGGTGGGTGAGTGTCTCCTGCTCTTTTGAGGGAGGTGGGTGGGTGGCTCCTGCCCTGTTGAGGGAGGTGGGTGGATGTCTCCTGCTCTGTTGAGGTAGGTGGGTGGATGGCTCCTGCTCTGTTGAGGGAGGTGGGTGGATGGTTCCTGCTCTGTTGAGGGAGGTGGTGGGGGTCGCCCCTGTTCTGTTTGAGGGAGGTGGGTGGTTAACCCTGTTCTGCTGAGGGAGGTGGGTGATCAGCTCCTGTTTGCTGGGGGGAAGGGTGGGTGATCCGCTCCTCTTCTGCTGAGGGAGGTGGGGTGGTCACTCTGTTTGCTGTGGGAGTGGTGGTCGCCCTGTTCTGTTGAGGGAGATGGGTGGATGGCTCCTGATCTGTTGAGGTAGGTGGGTGGGTATCTCCCGCTCTGTTGAGGGAGGTGGATTTTTGGCTCCTGCTCTGTTAGGAAAGGTGGGTGGGCGGCTCCTGCTCTGTTGAGGGAGGTGGGTGGATGGCGCCTGCTCTGTTGAAGGAGGTGGGTGGTTGGCTCCTGCTCTGTTGAGAGAGGTGGGTGGTCGGCTCCTGCTCTGTTGAGGTAGGTGGGTGGGTATTCGCTTGTTGAGGTAGGTGGGTTGGGTCTCCTGCTCTGTTGAGGGAGGTGGGTTTTTGGTCTGCTCTGTTGGGAGGTGGGTGAGTGTCTCCTGCTTTGTTGAGGGAGGTGGGTGGATGGCTCCTGCTCTGTTGAGGTAGGTGGATGGATGGATCCTGCTTTGTTGAGGGAGGTGAGTGTCTGGCTCCTGCTCTGTTGAGAGGTTGGTGGTTGGCTCTTGCTCTATTGAGGGTGGTGGGTGGGTATCTCCTGCTCTGTTGAGGGAGGTGGGTGAGTGTCTCCTGCTTTGTTGAGGGAGGGGGGTGGATGGTTCCTGCTCTGTTGAGGGAGGTGGATGAGTGTCTCCTGCTTTGTTGAGGGAGGGGGGTTTGGAGGGTTTCCCTGCTCTGTTGAGGGAGGGGGTGGGTTTTCTCCTGCTCTGTTGAGGGGGGGGGGGTTGAGTGTCTCCTGCTCTGTTGAGGGAGGTGGGTGGATGGTTCCTGCTCTGTTGAGGGAGGTGGGTGGTCAGCTCCTGTTCTGATGAGGGAGGTGGGTGGTCAGCTCCTGTTCTGCTGAGGGAGGTGGGTGGTCAGCTCCTGTTCTGCTGAGGGAGGTGGGTGGTCAGCTCCTGTTCTGTTGAGGGAGGTGGGTGGTCAGCTCCTGATCTGCTGAGGGAGGTGGGTGGTCTCTCCTGTTCTGTTTGGGGGAAAGGTGGGTGGTAGCTCCTGTTCTGTTGAGGGATGTGGGTGGTCGTCCTGTTCTGTTGGGGAGTGGTAGCTCTTGCTCTGTTGAAGGAGGTTGGTGGATGGCTCCTGCTCTGTTGAAGGAGGTGGGTGGTCAGCTCCTGTTCTGCTGAGGGAGGTGGGTGGTCAGCTCCTGTTCTGCTGAGGGAGGTGGGTGGTCAGCTCCTGTTCTGTTGAGGGAGGTGGGTGGTCAGCTCCTGTTTTGTTGAGGGAGGTGGGTGGTCAGCTCCTGTTCTGTTGAGGGAGGTGGGTGGTCAGCTCCTGTTCTGTTGAGGGATGTGGGTGGTCAGCTCCTGTTCTGTTGAGGGAGGTGGGTGGTCAGCTCCTGTTCCGTTGAGGGAGATGGGTAGCTCTTGCTGTGTTGAAGGAGGTAGGTGGATGGCTCCTGCTCTGTTGAAGGAGGTGGGTGGTCAGCTCCTGTTCTGCTGAGGGAGGTGGGTGGTCAGCTCCTTTTCTGCTGAGGGAGGTGGGTGGTCAGCTCCTGTTCTGTTGAGGGAGGTGGGTGGTCAGCTCCTGCTCTGTTGAGGGAGGTGGGTGGAAGCTTGTTCGCTGAGGGGGTGGTGGTCGCTCTGTTTGTTGAGGGAGGTGGGTGGTTCAGCTCCTGCTCTGTTGAGGGAGGTGGGTGGTCAGCTCCTGTTCTGTTGAGGGAGGTGGGTGGTCAGCTCCTGTTCTGTTGAGGGAGGTGGGTAGCTCTTGCTCTGTTGAAGGAGGTAGGTGGATGGCTCCTGCTCTGTTGAAGGAGGTGGGTGGTCAGCTCCTGTTCTGCTGAGGGAGGTGGGTGGTCACCTCCTGTTCTGTTGAGGGAGGTGGGTAGCTCTTGCTCTGTTTGAAGGAGGGTAGGTGGATGGCTCCTGCTCTTTTTGAAGGAGGTGGGTGGTCAGCTCCTGTTCTGTTTGAGGGAGGTGGGTGGTCAGCTCCTGTTCTGCTGAGGGAGGTGGGTGGTCAGCTCCTGTTCTGTTGAGGGAGGTGGGTGGTCAGCTCCTGTTCTGCTGAGGGAGGTGGGTGGTCAGCTCCTGTTCTGTTGAGGGAGGTGGGTGGTCAGCCCCTTTTGTTTTGTGAGGGAGGGGGGTGGTCAGCTCCTGTTTTGTGAGGGAGGTGGGGGGGTCAGCCCCCTGTTTTGTTGAGGGAGGGGGGTGGTCACCCTCCTGTTTTTTGAGGGAGGTGGGTTGGTCAGCTCCTTTTTGTGAGGGAGGTGGGTGGGTCAGCTCCTGTTCTGTTGAGGGAGGTGGGAGCTCTTGCTCTGTTAGGAAAGTAGTGGTGGTCCTGTCGTTGAAGGAGGTGGGTGGTCAGCCCCTTTGTTCTGTTGAGGGAGGTGGGTGGTCAGCTCCTGTTCTGTTGAGGGAGGTGGGTAGATCGTGCTCTGTTGAGGGAGGTAGGTGGGTGGCTCCTGCTCTGTTGAAGGAGGTGGGTGGTCAGCTCCTGATCTGATGAGGGAGGTGGGTGGTCAGCTCCGTGAGGGGGGTGGTAGTCCTGCTCTGTTGAGGGAGGTGGGTGGTCAGCTCCTGTTTTGTTGAGGGAGGTGGGTGGTCAGCTCCTGTTTTGTTGAGGGAGGTAGGTGGATGGCTCCTGCTCTGTTGAAGGAGGTGGGTGGATGGCTCCTGTTCTGTTGAGGGAGGTGGGTGGTCAGCTCCTGTTCTGTTGAGGGAGATGGGTGGCTCCTGCTCTTTTGAGGGAAGTATGAGGGTGGCTCCTGCTCTCTTGAAGGAGGTGGGTGGGTGGCTCCTGCTCTGTTGAGGGAGGTGAGTGGACAGCTCCTGTTTTATTAGGGGAGTTGGGTGGGGAGCTCCTGCTTTTTTAGAGTAAGTGGGTGGGTAGCTCCTGCTCTGTTAGGTTAGATGGGTGGGTGACTCATGATCTGTAAGCGGAGGTGGTTAAGTAGATCTTGCTCTGTTATGAGAGTTGGGTGGATGGCTCCTGCCCTGTTAGTACAGTTTGGTGGGTGGCTCCTGCTCTGCTGAGGTAGGTGGGTGGATGACTCCTGCTCTCAGGGGAGGTGAGTGGGCGGCTTTGATCTAGAAGGAGAGGCGAGTGGGCAGTTCCTGCTCTGTTAGGCGAGGTGGGTGGGCAGCTTCTGCTAAGTTAGACAAGGTGGTTAGGCAACTTGTATAGTACTGGATGCACTGGCATCTTGAACACAGTGCAGGCTCACCAACTACTATAAGAGCTGAAAATCGTCCTCTCCAATGAAACATTACATTGTACATAGCAGTGCTGTGTTCCATTCAGGGAGGACAATGTACAGCTCGTGTATGGATGTGCAAGCCTCCTGAACAGTACACAGGCCCAGTGGCTACCAAGCCTGCACAATGTTCAGGAGACAGACACATCCAGTAGGTTCCCATCTACCTAAAATGAAAGTAGTCAGAATTTTTGATAAATATTTTAATCAAAACTTAATGAAAAAATATATATAATGAGCTGAAAGAGAAAAATATTAAATAAGTTGGGTATTCTTTTTTTTTTTTAAAAAAAAGTAGATTTTCAGGATAGACGCACCAAGTTACGAAGTAAAAAGGGGTAATAGGCTAAATACGTTTGGGACCTCAAAAGATCCCTGATAAAAATATAGAATAAATATAAATCTAATATGACATCCCCGCGATTTATATATATCTTCTAAATTTTAAGGGTGCTAGAAGAAATTCCCTTTGCATCCCGCTGCCACAATTTATATTGGCGCTGGTAGTTTACATACATATTTTTTTTTTAAATATAGAATAGGCCACCTATATCAGCTTGGTGAGGTTCACTATTTGGCACCCTACTTATCCAACACGTGAAGGAGCCAAGGCACACGGGCAAGTTCTCTTGCCTCTTTATTACCTGGCACAGCTTATTATATTTTGTAGCAATACCGGATACTGCAGCTTCAAGTTAACAGGACTAAAAGACAGTCATGGGAGAAAGAAAATACACCTTCTTTGACTTATTTGGTTTTACACATCAGGACATAACAAAAACATCTGGTCTTTGGAAAGTCTTAAAATTAGGAAAAAACGACCTCAGATGAACAACACACAACATATTCCAAGATGGCATCATTTTTTTTTAACAAAAATTAAGCCAAAATAGAAAAGACAGGTGTGAAATGCTAAGTACACCCCATGAATCAACAGCTTGTGGAACCACCTTTAGCAGCAATAACTTGAAAAGATCATTTTCTGAATGTCTCTTACATGATTTTGGAATAATCTTGCCCCATTCCTAACAATGTTGCTTCATTTCATTGATGTTTGTTGGCGTTCATTTAGGCACAGCTCTCCTAGACTCCTGCCACAGCCCTTCAAATGGGTTGGGGTCTGGATTTTGACTAGACCATTGCAATACTTAGTTATTTTCTTTTTCAGCAATTCTGTTGTAGATTTGCTGGTGTGCTTGGAATTATTGCTTACTATATTTACCATTTTGCCATAGGCAAACTTAAACTCTATCAGTTCTCTATCTATAAAACACTAAAATGTAACCTCTATACACACTATTTAAAAACCTGATTTCTAACCTCACCATTTAACCCTTTCTACTTTTGAAGGAAGGAATAGCTCCTGATGAAGCCAGTTTAGCTGGTGAAACATGTTGGGGAGGTCAGGCATGATGTTTTAAATTGTGATTTCTCACCTCTGTCTACAAGTGTCACCCGCTGCAGAGGGTGTCACAAGGGGGCCTTATTTGTTTTGTGTCCATTAGATTAGGGACGACTGCCCAAGTAGGAGGCTTGGGATCCCTTACTGTAAATTGTAGTAAATTGTTGTATATATAAGGTTTTCCTGCTAATAGGTGGTGTTCCACCAGACTTGATAATAGAAAAGGAGTTATTCCTTCCTTCAGAAGGGTTAAATGGTGAGGTTAGAAATCAGGTTTTTAAATAGTGTGTATAGAGGTTAAGAGTTATACATAATAAAAGTTACGTTTTAGTGCTTTATAGATAGAGAACTGATAGAGTTTAAGTTTGCCTATGGCAACATAGTAAATATAGTGATCAAAAGTCACTCTCTGTTCTCTTATGAGATTCCCATTTTTTTGGAGACTATTTGGAATTATTGCTTGGCTCAATTTCAGCCAAGTTTTAGCTGTTGAATTAATGGCCTCACATTTGACCCTAGAACAAAGGAGTTCATGGTTGACTCAATGACTGCAAGGTGTCCAGGTCATATGGCAGCAAAACAAGCCAAAATCAACACCCCTTGATCACCAAGCTTAACAGTAGGTATGAGGTGTTTTGCTAATATGCTGTGTTTGATTTCCCCACTGTGCATTATGGCCAAACATCTCCACTTTGGTCTCATCTGTCCAAATGATATTGGTTTGTTTAGATGCAACTTTTGTACTGTCATGAATTTGAACATTTAATATGGTAGGAAAGGTTGGTGGGAGATCTAACTAGATTTTTGCAATTTCTGTGAACACGGCAAAGTATGACCTTGGTGTCAATTTACTGGGCTGTCCATCCTGAAAAAAACTGTCAACTGACTTGAATTTTTCTTTGTGAATATTTTTTTCTCATTGTACAATGCTGAAGGCATTATGGACTTTAAATTGTTTGTAAATGGCCTTATTACTCTTTACAGACTGTTAGACAGCAACAATTGTTTCTCTATGATCATTACTGTTGTCTTTCCGCTTTGTCATTGGGCTAACACACACCTGAATACTGCAGACCAGCAAAGTGCCAAAACTTAGGGTGCCTTAACACGGTGCGGCTTTGGTGCATTTTTTTACCGCAAAGAAATTAAACTCCCTTTATTTCCAGCAAGCTTATTTCAGTTATCAAAAAAAGTTTAGAAGGTGTAAAAAGGGGTAATCAATTACTTGTTCGAACCCGCAGGTTTAAACACAAAAATTGATTATTCATTTTTTACCCTTTCCAAACATTTAGATAACGAAAGGAAGGGCCCTATTTAAAGTTTTTTAATGTTCCAGAAATGCGGTAAAAAAACGTTTAAAAACTGACGGGGGAAAGCCCCCTTTAAAATTGGGAGTATTTCGGCCCGTGTTTCGCGGGAAACTGGCTAATACGGCCAAAATACGCCCCAAAAATTATGGTAACCCACAGTTCTCAAAAAACTTTTAAAATAACGAAATCCCCGTGTGAACATACCCCATAGGTGTGAAAAGGTGGTCACATTTGCTGTTGACCCAATTAATCAAGGATTTTTTAAACCCCTGGCTGTTATTTTACCCTCTTCTTTTTTTTTTTTAAAAAACATGACTTTATTCAATTTTTTTACATAAAAGAAGTATGGGAAATATGGGGGGAAGGTTTTTTAAAAACTAGTGAAGAAAAACAATACAAAAAAACACAAAAGTTTGGGTTTTTTGGAAGTATGTTTGATAAATTTTAAAAAAAAGGAAAGAATTTGGGGAAGAAATAAAATAAAAGTTTTTTGCAAATACAAAACCAAAAAAGTTCCTTTATTTTTACCCCCTTAATTCCAGGGGAAGCAGTAGAGATTTAATTTTTTAACCCCCATTCTTTTTTTGGCCAAAATTTGTTGGGGTTGTTTTTTTTATTGAGGTTTTTTTTTTCCTAAGTTTTAAAGACATTTTTTTTTTTGAGTTATCAAAAAACCAGGGGAATTTAATTGTGTTCTTTTTATTTTTAGGACAGAAAGTCTAAAAATTGCATACTTGCTGGCAAAAATTAGGCCAAAAAGCATTGCTATGCTACGGACCTTACACTAGTGGGGACGTCAACGGGCCCACAAATTTCCCAGAAACAGGATGCCCATTTGTAGAAGGCCCAAAACCCTTTAGGGGGTTGTACCACTAAGAATTGCATGTTAAAATTAAAAAAAGTCATGCAATATAGTTTTATTTCCCCACCTTTTTAATATAGTCTTGAAGCCGGGGCATCGCCCGGGGGCCATGCCCCAACCGTTTGTTTCCTGGGCGCCAGCAGGTTGCTTTAGCACCCAGCCCGGGCTTTAAACTGAGCCTAGGGGGAAAGCAGTAAACCCCGCCCCTGTTCTGAAACAAGAAAACGGGGCTGAGGTAAAATGTTAATGTTTTGGGGGAAACCCCTTTTAAGGATAAGGGTCGCCCGGGGTAAGGATTTGCCCAAAATGATAAAAATTTTGAAAAATTTTGCCATAAAAAAAAAAAATTTTTATTTTTGAAATATTTGCTGCACAACCCCAAAATTACGGCCGGGGCCCACTTTCCGCTTGGGGGGCCCCTTTTTTCCCCAGGCCTAATATACGCGGGCCCCCAGCCGGGTTTGCTGGGGCCCCTCGGGCCTCGGCAATAACTTTTTTGGGGAAAACATTATCCCTACCCCCGCCCTCCTTCCCGGGGGGCCACAATAAAAAACCTCTGGCACCCCAATGCGGGAAAATCCCCCCGGGGCAACCTACAAAAATAAACCCCGGGGTCCCTTAAAGATAACCGGCTGGGGGAACATAAAAGGTGGTTTATTTTGTTGTTTTTAATTTTTGGCCAAAAACTATATAATGCTTGGGGGAACCTTAATATACCCTCCCCTGGGGCCAAACCCTAATATTACCTGCCTGGGGGACACATAATATATATCTCCCTGGGGAAAACCCCTAACTATATCCCTGCCTGGGGAAACCCCAACTATATTCTGCCTGGGGAAACTAACTTTTAATTTTTTTTTTTGGGGGGACATCCTAATATATATCTGCCGGGGAACCCCTAACTATTCTTATACTTTTCCCTTTGGGGAACATAATTTACCTGCTGGGGACACCCCAAAATATCTTTTTCTGGGGAAAACCCCTAACTATCTTTACTGGGGGAAAAACACCAACTATTTTTATACCTGCCGGGGGACACCCCTAACATATATTCCCGGGGGGACACCCCTAATTATAACTCCCTGGGGACACCCTAACTATTTTACTGCCTGGGGCCACCCCTAATTATTATATACCTCCCTGGGGAACCACCAAATTATATATTGCCTGGGACCACTAATTATACCTCCCTGGGGACACATCTATCTTTCCCCTCCCTGGGGACACACCTAACTATCTCTATTACCGCCGGGAAAACCAACCTAACTATTTCACCCCTGCCTGGGGAACCCAATTATTTATACTTCTGGGGAACCCTAACTATATCTGCGGGGGACAACTAAAAATGCCTGGGGGAAAACTACTTTACGTGGGGACTTTAAACTATTAACCTCCTGGGACCCCCTAACTAAATACCTGCCTGAGGGGAGCTTAATCAAAAGTGTATAATTAACTTTTTCCGCTAGGGGAGCTTTCATTTTAATTTGTAGGGGGGTGCAAATTTTGCTCCATTACCTATCTATTATTTCCGAGGGGGGTATATCTTCTATTACCGCCCCGGGGTGCTTACCTTCTATATATGCCCGAGGGAGTTATACTATATATGCTGGGGTCCTATATTAATTACTGCCTGAGGGAGTGTCCCATTTTACCCGCCCGGGGTACCCATATTATTACTGACTGAGGGGAGCTGTATTTTTACCCGCCCGATGAGGGGGCATACATTAATACCTATTTGAGGAGAGCTGTATATATGCCTTTCTGTTACCATCAGTATTATGCAGGTGTTTAGATACATACCCCAGTAAGTTTCCACAAAGATAATCCCCCAAAAATGAATTTTTCCCCGTTCATCCTATGTTTTTATTAGTCCGGCCCCCAAAACCATCACACTTTCCCATGCGGCCTCATAGGAAAATTAATTGCCCACCCCTGGTCTAGCAGGTGCATTGTTTAAAGATTTTGGGCCATTATGTAAACCTTGCTCCATCTATTCCATTCCATTTATAACACTTATTAGTCCTATTATGTATCATAGGGACCTTCAGGCACTTTCTGGGCCCCACATAGGCATATACATGAAAGGTGCTGATCCATCAAGACATCCCCTGTCTAATGGAGGCCAGAGCAGACAGACACTGAACTACTTAATACTACTTTTCGTGGCAGCAAACAACCTAAGAAATGTGCTTTGGACTTGTTCTTGCTTGTGTTCTCTGTTAGACATAAGATTCATTTTCACAAATATAATATATCCCCATATATTTTAAGTATAATTAACATGTCAAAGAGAAGTTGCTCACCTGGTTGTTAAGGCACGCCTCAGCCTGTTTAACATCTCTCAAAAAGAGATGGAAGATGTGGGACTGGACCAGGACCTCCCGTCTGTTCTCCCACATCTGGATCAGCTTGTTCCATCCTACTTCCAGCTTCTGCAGCCACTGCTGGAGGGAAAGGTATGGGAGGTCAGCTTCCTCCAAACTGAGAAGATCACTGACTGCCTGAATCTTGTTGTAGTCCTCCTCATATCTATTGATCTCTTCTTTCAGAGAGGCATGAAGTCCTAGAAGCCTCTCAGCTTCAGACAGGTTAGAGGGCAGCTCTTCAGCCGCGACCGCAGTTTGGGTTTTGACCAACCAAGTAAGAAAGTTGTCAAGATCCTGAATAAACTGCTGCAGCTTGTTGGCCACTGTGAGGGAGTCCTCACACCCTTGTAAAGTTCTTTTAAGAGCTTCCCACTCGCTACTGATTTCCTCAAAGTGCACAAGAACCTCCATGGCCTGGGTAGGATGGCAGGTGGCAAGAACTTCTGCATCTTGCTGTAACTGGACCAACTTTGGCTCAAGAGCCACTAGTGCTGCCTCCATGTTGGAGAGCTTCCTTTGCAAGGCAAGAACCCCACCAAGTTCTCCACTGCCACACTGCGAGGTCTCCATGGATTTCCTCTTCTCACGGATCTGTGATTTTACCTCATTGCACTCTAAGAAATAGTTCTGTAAGCGAAGGACGGAGGAAAGTTGTTCCTTCCTCTGCTCTACTAACTCCACAATGCGATTCCACCTGATTGAACACAAAAAAAGTCGTAAATGCACAAATGCAAATTCCCAATAAAATAAAAAGATATAAATATAAGTCTCTAGGTTGTTGTTCACTGTTAAAGGGGTTTTTCCAGTAAAATAAGTAAAATTAACATGGTCAACTTGAAAATTAAATAAAATTAAAATTTCTGTACCATTTTTGCTTTTAGCTGCTACCTTAGTGATCCATAGTGTACAGCTCGTCTCTAGGGGATGCAACCAGTAACGAGAGCTCTTCAGTCCTGGCCGCACATGCTCAGACATCACCAACCCTCTCAGGCAACTACTGTCAGTCTCTTCCCTGCTTAGTAATCACACACACTCACTGCTGAACAAGTGTTCAACCCCAGGGTCTGTAATTCTACTCCTGTCATGAGTACTCCTTAGTAATTAGTCAAACAATGCAAATACCTCAAATCAGGCATGTGCATTGAGACAAGAAAAAATCCACGTTGCCAAAGTATACATTGCCAAAGTATAAGCCGTTTACATCACTATTTTCCCTATATTTAGAACAAATTCTAAAGTTCACAATGTATATGATAAATGTGCCTATAGGGTTACGTTTGTGCAACAGAGGTCAAAAGAGGACTGTTTTGGCCGTCCATGAGCTGGTATACATTAGTATACCAGAAAATCTCTAGGAGAGTATCACCCATACATGCCAACTCTCCCGCTTTTGGCGGGGGAGTCCCACTAAGTGGGGGCCCCCCCCCCCCACCCTCCCGGCAGAGTTGGCATTCTTCCCGGGGGCTCTTTAACTGACCGCGGCGACAGAGTAGCGTTGGTGCGCTACTCTGGCGCCGCCGGGCCGTTCCCACAGGCGGGTGAAGCGGCCGCTGCGCCCGCTTCACTCGCCCGGAGTCTCGCTGTACAGGGAGAAGGCAGGAGGGATCGCTCCCTCCTCCCTTCTCCCCCTGTATGTACAGCGCCGTTGTGCGCCGTACATACAGGTCAGCGGCGCAGGGGAAGTGACGCGCGGCTGCTTTCACTTCCCCTGAGGAGATTGTCCGGAGCGGCCGCGCAGCAGGAGCCTGGTCAGGTGAGTGGCTTTTATTATTTTATTTTTAGGGGGGCACTACCTGGCAAACAATGGGGGCACTACCTGGCAAACAATGGGGGCACTACCTGGCTAACAATGGGGGCATCTACCTGGCAACCGAGGGGGCACTACCTGGCTAACCACGGGGGCAATACCTGGCTAACAATGGGGGCATCTACCTGGCAACAGAGGGGGCACTACCTGGCTAACAAAGGGGACATCTACCTGGCAACAGAGGGGCACTACCTGGCAAACAAAGGGGGCATCTACCTGGCTAACAAAGGGGGGCACTACCTGGCTAACAAAGGGGGGCGTCTACCGGGCTAACAGAGGGGGGCATCTACCTGGCTACAGAGGGGGCATCTACTTGTCTACAAGGGGACATCTACTTGGCTACAAGGGGGCATCTACCTGCCTGTAAGGGGCACTACCTGGTTATGGGGAGCTACTACCTGGCTATAAGGGCATCTACCTGGCTTTCTTCCAAAGCCGTTATGCAGTTAGGTGGAGTGGGTGTGGCTTTTTGAAGGGGCGTGGCACACCGACAAGATGGGCGTGCCCATGCAATCTCCTGCTTTTTCAATTTCAAAAGTTGGCAACTATGGTATAACCCAGTAGATTACATATACAGGATCCAGAGAAAAACATATCTATTAAATATAGAGGCAGTCCCCGGGTTACAAACGGGATAGGGACTGTAGGTTTGTTCTTAAGCTGAGTTTGTATGTAAGTGGAACAGCTATATGTATTAAATGTAACTCCAGCACAAAAGGGTTTTTGTCCGTTCTGGATAGTGCAGGGAAGGGCTTTTACATTTATTTTGCTGTCTGAGCCCCTGTTAAGAAGATTTCCCCTCATTTTCACCTGATGTGCTGCTGTGGCATGCTGGAACTTGGCGTTCCACAGCTACTGTCTGCTGTGGAACATGGAACTACAAGTGCCAGCATGCCCCATAAGTCTCCTTTTGTAACTAGGGGACAGATTTAAGTCGGAATGGTGTAAATCGGGGACTGCCTGAATAAAAAAGCCATAATATGTGCTCTCCTCCTCCTGCTCCAGCTCCCACTATTCTGGTCCCCATTGCGGAAACCCATCCTGGCTGAATTGTAGGACCGTGGGATTACTCATTATAAAGCTGCTTCCATTTATAAATATGGAGAGGTAATGAACTTTGTTAAATTATTGTCTACTTGAATAAATCTTTATTTAATGCAACGCCAAACCCAAGGTGTGCCATGAATTTTCTTCACATATGCCATAATAACCTATAGGTGATGGATGCCACTGTCTGGTAGTTGTCACAACTTCTGTTTAATATATTTGTCAGGAGCTTTACCCAGCATATACATTAAACGGAGACAAAGGTTATGTTTACGAAAAAGATTTGACAAAGTTTTTGCTTTTTTTTTATGCAGATCTTTTGCACAGATTTGTTTAAATGAAGACCCAATGAAGCTGGGTGTGGATCTGCACCCAAACTATTTTGCCGTGGACTTGATGGGAATTTTCAACCTCTCATTGACTTCAGAGGAAAGATTCAGCGCGGAATCCACATCAAGATTTCATCTGTCACTTTCTTTCTTATGTGATGTGGTATTTTCTCACGTGGATTTGAATTCCTCATCGTCAAACAGATTTCCTATTGAAATCAATGGAAAGTGGATTTCACGCAGAATCGATGCAGATTCCACACAGAACCTAAAGTGGATTTAGTATCAAAATCTGTGTAATAGTTACATGAGTTTGTAGAAAAGCTGAGGACAACCAGAATGACCACCATTACAGCCTCCACCACCTGAATCTTCTAATATATGATGGGCTTGTGACAGAATGAGAACAGATTTTCTATTCATAAGTCTAGGAGAGCCACGTTCTATCTGTAATGAGTGGCTATATTGGTTGGCACCCAATTTTAACTAGAAAAACAAGGTGCATGGGCTGAGTCTGGTATTTCTGATAAGCATTTTTAGTTTCATAGTTTCATAGTTTGTAAGGCCGAAAAAAGACAAGATGTCCATCTAGTTCAGCCTGTTGTGCTAAGGTGTTGATCCAGAGGAAGGCAAAAACCCCCAATGAGGTAGAAGCCAATTGTCCTCATTTTAGGGAAAAATTCCTTCCCGACTCCAATCTGGCAATCGGAAAAATCCCTGGATCAATGACCCCTCTCCAGAATCCTAGGCACTATAACTAGTTATATTATTATGCTCCAGAAATTAATGGGAGATTTTAAGACTCAAAGGGAGAGGAAGGAATGGGAATATAAATTAATGCAAAAATTTAAAACTCTGCAAAATGGGTTAAATATTCATGCCAGCTTCATGTCAAGCTATGTGTGAACTGTGAGTGCAACAAATCTCCCCTGATTGCACATAGATAAGAGAAATAATTACTGATCACTCCCGTCACGCCTCACAAGGTTTCCAGACTGTTTAATTCTTGACAGGTTGTAAATAACTGCTGTACCTATATTTTGCATTTTGTTATTTTTAAGAATTCTAAGATCCTTTGAAGATCCATGTCTTGTGTGTATAAAAAGTCGGTGTATTTTCAGTTTGTTATATAACATCAGTCTGAAGAAGAGAGCTAGTCCTCTCGAAAGCTCACTATCAAATATACTACAGTTAGCCTCTAAAAGGTTATCGCCTTTTCTTCACTATTCTACTACTTTCTATGGCTAACACGGTACAGCATTATACTACTATGCTCCAGAAATGCATCCAAACCCTTTTTGAACTCTGTTAGTGAATTCACCATGACAAGTTCCTCTGGCAGCGAGTTCCACAGTCTCACTGCTCTTACAGTAAAGAATCCCTTTCTTGTTTATGTAGAAACCCTTTCGTTCCTCAAGACGTAGAGGATGCCCCCTTGTTCTAGATACAGTCCTGGTATAAATAAATCTTGGGAAGATCTCTATATTGACCTTGATGTATTTTCAATAACTGTAAAACTGCAATACTAGACAAGCTCATGGACAAGGCAGCTCTGGTGGATTATAAAAATGAATCAACTCTTATTAACTTGGGAAAGAAAACCACAGATGATCCCAGTGCTCCCTTCATGTCACAGGTAGACACCAAACGAGCAGGTCCACGGTATGAGAAATCTGCTAAATAAAGGTATGTTCTTACAGCGTAATTGTGGGGCGCATTTTAGTGCGCGAGATTGCGCTCAATACGCCGAAATGCGCCCCGCAGTTACGAATAATTCAATAGCTCTCATAGAGCTTTAACTCTAACTTGCGCTCAATAAAACTGACCGATTATTACCAGCAAGCTTCAATCAGGATTGTCTAAATTGTTCAGAAAGTGTGTCAATAGATACAGATACTGAGCTTGAAGTCTTGTGGACTATAAACATACGAATTGATTACTCACTGTCCAAACAGTTTAGATAAGTGAAAGAAGCTTGCTGGTAATAAAGGCAATTTAATTGGTGCGCAGTTAAAACTGCAACAAAACTGCGCTGTGTGAAAGCGCCCTGAGGTGCATTTCTGCAAAAAAAAATATTAAAATCTGCATTATAAAAATGCTCCGTGTGAAAACACCCTAAGGGTGTGTTTACATGGCAAAGACCAAATACCGGTCAGATTTCCCGACCGGTATTTAGTCTTTTTTTGTCACATGGGGGACGGGTTTTTATCCGCGGTTTGCAGATTCAAGCTGTCCCTATTCGCCACCCCATGTTCATGTTCTGCCCGAAAACCGGGAAGAAGAATGAATATGTTCTACGTTTTTCGGACCGCCGGCAGTGTAACAAAACATCCGGACGGAAAATCCATTCAGTTGGAAGTGCAGCACCCAGCACGGAATATTTCTTGTTAAGGACTATGGGAGTCGTTGCTTGTCGGTTTTCAAATGGTTTGTAAAACCGCAAACCGTCTGAAAAACTGACAAATACCTGGTGCCGTGGGGACAAGCCCTAATGGTAAGTTTACACAGTGTCTTGGATACGTTTTGCAATACGTAAAACTATATGTAATTTATATCGAAATCGATGTAATCACACTTGAACATTGTTAAATACATTTTGGGGTCTGTTTTTCGGTACATAGAACGTACCCAAAAATGTATTTAAAGGGAATGTGTCATCAAAAATTTACTAATTGTTTAAGTCCCCATTTTATATAAACAAATTTTTTTAGAAATGATTGTTTGTTTTTCTTTTATTTTTTCATATCACTTTCAATATTTTAATAAATCTTGTCTTGCAGTTTTCACTTATGCCACAAGGCCATGTTTGCACTGCTTTAACAGCAGTCAAAGAGAGGCTTTACAGTGGCTTCATGCACATAATAGACTTAAGACTGACCTCAGTCCATTCACTTCTATATCGAGTTTTCTAGTCGTGGCTCCAGTGACCAGGGAAGAAGTCACTGTGCAGGGAGGTGAAGGTGAACTGTGACTTTCTCGTCTTGTGACTAGTTAACCCGTGTTATCTATTCACACTGTTGTTGTCGTTTCAGTTTGGACCCTCTTGTGCTGATAATGAGCAAGACAACTGAGAATCTTTCTGTACAGAACAGGAAGGTTTCAGACAATTATTTAGGCCAAGTTGCCAAAATGAAAACTGCAGGACTTAAGAATTTATTTTAAAAATATTGAAAGTGATTATGGAAAATTAAAAAAAAATAATAACCAAAATTCTTAAAAAATGCGATTAACACAAAAACGATGAGTTAAAACGTTTTGATGACACAATTCTTAACAAACATGCCATGGGACTATAATATGGCATGTTTCTGTGATTACAAGTAATCCTCCTTTCTAGAGCGCTACAAGTGGGTGTAGTTGTGGTCCCCCCTGAATTTTCGGGTTTCAGGATTTAAACACCTTGAGAAAAGTGGATGAAGTTGGCGATATACATTAGACAGCTATCGGCCCAATGCTTGCTCCCCAAGTAACATCTAAAATAGCAACGAACATATAAGTTTACTTTAGTTCATTCTTCTCTGGAATATCTAGCCTGTCAGTAGCTGCCCTGTTAGGAGAATTAACTGTGACAAGAGAATTGGAGACAAATTTGTGATTCATCTCCACGATCCAATAACAACTCCTTACCTGCTTTTAGAGTGGATCCATGACAGGCTCGGACCTCTGACGAACTGGGATGTCCCCCCTCCAGCAGCTGCTGCACTATCTGATTGACGTCCAGCACACGGCCCATTAGACTGTTCATCTCCTGGTCCAGACTTTCAAATCTAAAACCCATTAAGGAGAATTCAGGTCACTTACCACATGATCATAGCGCTGGTATCCATAACCTAGCTCCAACTAGATGGCTGGACAGACATTTACACTGATCGGAATTATATAAAAAATATTCTTTACCCTTTTACTACCAAAACCAGCAGTATAATGACAGACTTAGATGACAGAGCAGAAATACAAAAATCTCCCTGGGATTTCCTACACTCTTGGTAATCACTATTAGACTGTGGCTCTAGTTTAACACGGCACTACCCTGAGAGTCAGGGCAAAATTGTGGGATTACCAACCTGGAAATTGAGGCCGAATATGCATGGTATTTACTATTTTGCCATAGGCAAACTTAAACTCTATCAGTTCTCAATCTATAAGACACTAAAACGTAACTTTTATTATGTACTTAACCTCTATACACACTATTTAAAAACCTGATTTCTAACCTCTCAAATTTATTCCCCCGGAACTCTTACCCCAGAATGATGCCAGGTTAGCTGGTGAAACATGTTTGGGAAGGTTCAGGCAGGACATTTTAATTGTGATTTCTCACCTCTGTCTACAAAGTATGCACTCGCTGCAGAGGTGTTACAGGAGCCTTGTATGTTTTATGTCCATTAATTAGGGATAAAAACTGCCAAGTAGGATGCCTTGGGATCCCTTATGGAGTTCGGTAAATTACTTAGATATATGGTTGTCCTGTTAGTAGGTGGGGTTCCACCAACTTTTTTTTGGATCATGGAAAGGGAGTTTATTCCCTTCATAAGTAGGAAGGGAAAAATTGAGAGGTTAGAAATCAGGTTTTATAAATAGTGTTTATAACAGTCATTGCAAAGTTTTTGAGAATGATACAAAGGTTAATTTTATACAAAGCTACTTGCATCAGGTTTATAATGCAATTTGCATATACCCAGAATGTTAAAAGCAGTGGTTCTCAACCTTTCTAATGCCAGATCCCGCAAATAAGTATTTTCCCATTTGCGGTGACCCCAAACCAAAAAATAATTTGAATGGCTACTTCTCAAAACTAATTTTGCTACATGGGGGGTGTTACATATGTGTTGACGCCTCTGAGCGGTACCTCTACATATCACATACATATTTAAAAGGTACCACTCAGAGCCAATACATAGATGTAACCGTTTCCGGGGGAAGGCTGTGAGTGTACATGGGGGGTTACATATATGTGACGCCTCTGAGCGAACCAGTTCTACATTTAACATACTATAAGGTAACCACTCAATGTCCGTTACATAGATGTAACCTTATACAGGGGGCCTGAGTGGTTACATGGGGGGTTTACATATATTGACGCCTCTGAACGGTACCCAATCTACCATGTCCACATAATGTGGGTGCGTGATACTGCGCGCACTCAGCGTCCTGCAACTGCACCGCCACAAGAACCGGCGGGACGTAAGTCCGTTCCTCGCCGCACGCGCCGCTCAACAGGAGCACTCACTGAGCCGCAACCAATGCTGCCGAGTAAACGGTGCCCCTCCACTGCGCTCCCCCCCTCGATCCCCAGTAATACAAACGCTGTGGGGCGCCGCACGTATGGCAAGCAGCTGCAGGGAGGGGCGCAGCGGCGCCACAGCGCTCCTCCCCTGCAGCTATTAAGGCCAGTGCGGGCGCCCTTCCTCAGCTCTCCCGGCCGCGACCCCTGAGTTTTGGTCGTTCGACCCCGCCGGGGTGCGACCACAGGATGAGAACCGCTGTATAAAGAGTTATAGCTTAACAGCAAATAAATAGCAAAGTCCAATAGTTGCCTAATAGTAACCCCCAAGAACACATTATCAACTTCATGCAGGCCTGTCCTTAAAAGGACCACCTAACATCGTTTCAGATGATTGCACCTTAACACAGGTGTGGGTGTTGATGAGTACAGGGCTGGAGATCAATCTAGTCATGATTAAGTAAGAAATCACACACATGAGAGGACACTTTAACCCCTTAAGGACCCTATAGCCTGTTTGACCTTCCTGACACAGCCCTAGTTTTGAAATCTTGTCAAGTGACCATTTATGTGAGAATAACTTTTGACTACTGTTTAACCATCCATGTGATTCATAGATTGTTTTCTCGTGACACATGTGAGCTTTTAAGTTTAGGTAAGAAATTTTTATCCATACAATCCCTGTTTGTTTGTGAAAAAATATCAAAATTTCATGAAAATTTTGGAAAAATTTGCGATTTTGAAAGTTGAAAAGTTCTGCGTGCAAGACAGATAATTATTCACCACAAATAGTTTATAACTAGCATCTACCATATGTCCACTAATAAGGTGGCATCATTAGTTTTAAATATCTTTTTTTATTGTTTGTTTACGACGATTAGAAGGGCTTAGAAATTTAGAAGATAATTTTCTCACAATTCAGAAAATTTGCCAATATATATTTTTTTAGGGACCACTCCAGTTCTGACGTGGCTTTGAGATGCTGAGAGGGCCTGCATGTTAGATACCCCCATAAGTGACCCATCTGAGAAACTAGACCCCTTAACGTAATTACAACCACTATTTAGGAAGTTTGATAACCCTTCAGATATTTCACAGAAAATTAAAGCAAAGTATGGAGGTGAATTTCAAATTTCTCCCACTATTTTTGCAGATTTTTCATTATTTATCCATTATTCACTGGAATACAGGGTATAAAGTGACTAGGTAAATGCAACATAATATCAATCCCCCCAGGGTCTTGCCGTTTTTAGAGATATCCCATAAGGTGGCCCGAGTGCATTATTTGCCTCAGCGGCCACCCATAAGCCCCAGAATAAGGAGGAAGCACCTACTATACTCTGGGGTCTCATTTTCAATCCGATTTTGTTTAGGCCCCATTTCAGTTTGGGGGACCCTAAGGTGCTAAAAACTTAATAAACTCCGCTAAATAGACCGCATCATGAATCTAACAACCCTTAATGAATATATCCAGGTGCATTGAGTATATAGAACCCCACAGGGAGATTCAGACAAATTTTTTTAATGCATATAAGGCTGTGAAAATGTAAAAAAAAAAAATAAACTTTTTACTATAATCTGCAATTTTAGCTTAAAATGTTTCATATATACAAAGGAGAATCCCTGGAAAAAAGGAACCCTAAAAGACTTGTTAAGCAATTTCTCCAAGTTCGGCATACCCTACATGTGGGTTTAAACTGCCGTTTGGGCCCGTCATGGCAGGGCGTATAAAGAGGAGCGCATTTGGCTTTTGTGAACGCAGATTTAGATGGGGCCACATGTCGCATTGTCAAAGCCCCAAAGTAGCAGAACAGGCGAAACCTTCCATAAGTTTCCCCCCATTTGGTTCAACAACTATACCTTCAGGATCTCATCGTAGGGGTGTACTGTTCATTTTTGATGCACAGGGTGTTTCCATATTTTTTTTTTTTTAGCATTGGGCAATGAAAATGGGGGGAAAAAACGGCAGTTCGGCATCATTGGTTTTTGAGTTTAAATTTTAACAGCAATCGCCGTGCAGTGTAAATGATTGTGATAACTTTACTATGGTGTTTGGAACAATTACAGTGATATAGATTTTATATAAGTTTTTTTTCTGTTTTATACTTGTACAAACAGTAGAAATACGTCTATAAAAAATTTTGCGTTTTAATGTTTGTCCCTATCTGACAGCCATAACTTTTTTATTTTGCTGTGTGCAGAGCTGTGTATGGGCTTGTTTTTTTGCAGATGGTTTGAAGTTTTTTATGTACCATTATGGGGTGCATATGAGTGCTATGGTCAGCTTTGTTATTAAGGTTTTTCTGAGATGTTTGAACAAAATACAGCAGATCTTGTTAATGTTTTTATTGTTTATTTTTTATAGCGGTCACTGAAACGGTATATATGACATGGTAGCTATTCACAGCATGTCTATACGAATTCACCGATACCCAATTTGTATATTTTTTTATGTTTTAACTGCTTTTATACAATAAAAAAACACTTGGTATTCAACCAGAAAATACGTTTTTTTGCATTCGCCATAGTCTGAGAGCCATAACTTTTAAAATTTTCTGTGCTTGGAGCTGTTAGGGGACTTGCAACGCGTATCTCTGAGAGCTATACATTTTTTATTTTCCCGTATGCACACACTGTATAATGACTTTTTTTTTGCAGGATGAACTGAAGTTTTAATCTGACAGACTTTGGCATTTCTAGAGTTTTTGATCGCTTTTTATTCCATTTTATGTGCTGCGGGATGAACAATAATCTAAATTCTGATTATGTTTTTTTTTTTTTTTAACGGCGTTCACCGACGGGTTAATTAACAGATGACAGATTTATAGGCAGGTCGTTACGCACGTGCGATACCAAATATGGGTACTTTATTTATTTTTGATCTTTTTTGGGGCGATTTGGCGGTTTGTAAAAGAGAAAAGGGCGGTGTAACGTATTTTTATTTATTTTTTCGTGTTTGTGTTTACTTGTTTTTCATTTTTTTTTACTTTTTTTCACTTTTTCATATTTTATTTTACTTTTCCCCATAGGTGATTTTATGAGAGAACTTCAGATCCTCATTCAATTATGAATCAGTGCATAGCTTGTGCTATGACTGGTTCACCGACAACTGTCAGTCACGATGCCCGGACATGCCCACAGGTGCACGGTCGGGGCATCGTGACGTCACAGACAACCCGGAAGGCATTCCTCTGCCCTGCCGTGCTGGCTGTCAGAAGGCAGGAGCTGCATGGATCGTGCGATCCGTGCGCTTCTGGCCGCCGACGAGAGACTCAGGAAGAAGCGATCTCCTCCTTCTTCTCCCTTAGTTATTGCGAGCCGCGATCGTCGCGATAATTAAGGGGTTAACCAACCGGCCCCCCCCGGAAGCGATCCGGGGTCTGGGCCGAGAACGCTGCGGGATGTCAGCTGTAATAATACTGCTTACACCCCGCGCCGATCGCGCGAACTCTACTTTAAGTTCAGCGCGATCCTTCAGGACGTATCCATACGTCCAGGTGCCGTGAGAACCCCCAAGCGACCTGGACGTAAGGATACGTTCTAAGGTCGTTAAGTGGTTAAAAGGAGTCTGTGTTTCTGGCAACATTGTTTCTCCTTCTGTTAACCAAGGTTATCTCTAAAGAAACACGTGCAGTCATCATTGCACTGCCACAAAACTGGCCTAACAGGGAAGAGTATCGTGTAGCTAGAAAGATTGCACCCTCAGTCAACAATCTATCTGACATCATCAAGGAAATCAAGGAGAGAGGTTCCGAATTGTTGCCAAAAAGGCTCCAGGGGGGGCGCCCAAGAAAGACCAGCAAGCGCCATGGACCGACTCTTGAAAGTGTTTCAGCTTCGGAAACGTGCTACCACAGTGCACGTTGCTTGCTCAGGAATGGCAGCATGCGAGGTGTGATGCATCTGCATGCACTAGAGGCCGGAGACTCATGGATCATAGGCCTGGTGTTCAAGGAGGTCAGCAAAGAAGCCACGTTCTCTCCAGAAAAAACATAGGGACAGACTGATATTCTGCCAAAGGTAAAGGGAGTGACGGTCTGAGTACTGGGGTAAAGTCATTTTCTCTGGATGAATCCCCTTTCCCGAATGTTTTGGGAACACTGAAAAACAGCTGTTCGAGAAGACAAGGTGAGCGATACCACCAGTCTGGTCTGCTGCCAACTGTAAAAACAATCCAGAAACCAATTTCAGGTTGGGAGTTGCTTCTCAGCCAAGGGAATGATCGCTCACTAACAGTCCTTGCCTAGAAAACACATCGCATGAATAAAGAATGTACCTGAGAATGTCCTCCAAGATGCAACTTCTCCCAACCGTCCATAGGAGAGTTTTGGGGATCAACAATGCCTTTTTTCCAGCATGATGGACACATTGCATAAAGCAAAAAGGTGAAAGACTAAATGGAGCTCAGGGAACAAAACATAGAGATTTTTGGGTTCATGGCCTGGAAACTCCCCAGATTTTAATCCCATTGAGAACTTGGGTAAACCCCATCAAGAGACGGGGTGGCCCAAAAAAAAAACCAAAAAATTTGTGCCCAAAAGCAAGCCCTGATTTGGCAAGAATGGACGGGGCAATCATCAGGATTTGGCCCAAGAAGTTTGATTGAGAAAATCCCAGGGAAAATTGCGAGGTCCTGAAGAAAAAAAAGGGGTTCAACACGCAAAAATTGACTTCCCCCTTCAAAAAATCATTCAAATTTTTCCAAAAAAAACTTTTGTTAATCATAATATGATTGCACTTTTTTTTTCTGAATGTGAAAAAAAACACCCTGACAAACCCCCACAAAAAAAACCCAAGGGCAGCAGATCATGTGAAAAAAAATATTTTGTGTCATTCTAAAAACCTTTTGGGCCATGATTTGTAATTTTAAGTCATAATAAAATTTAAATTTTTAGTGCTATAGATTGAGAACTGATAGATTTTAAAGTTTTTTTGTGGCAAAATATTAAATATAGTGTTTAAAATATCACTTCTCTCTTTTCTTTTGCGAGTTTCCCCCTTTTTTTTTTTTTTTTAAATTAATTGACAAATTTTAAAGGGGACACATTTGTAATAAAAAATTTTTACGACTTTTTTAGGGCATGTCCCGAGGGAAGGGTTTTTTGGAGTTTTTTTTTCCGGTTTTTGAAAACCCCCTGAAAACCGTCGTCAACCCCTAAAAAGGGGACCTCTTGAAAACCGTGCACCCGGTCCCCACGGGGAAACATTTTGAACCGGGAGGGTTTTTTAAGACCACCAGGGGTCCGAAAAAGATTGAAAAATGTTCTTTTTCTTCCTCACTTTTCAGGGGGAAAAAGAACAAGAAATTCCCGAAGCGGGAAGGGCTTTTCTCCGCAAAAAGTGAAGAAAAGCCGCCCCTCTGCGGCTGTGCACACCGGTATTTGCTCTCTGCCGCGGGGACAAGCCGTTAAACTCATCTGAACGAGCCTTGCAAAAACCATGCACGTGCTCACTCAGAAGAGAAGAACCCGGTTTTTTGCCACATCTAAATTTCCCCTTGAAAAATTTTTTTTGGGGAAAGGGGGGTTTAAAAAAAATTTCTGGGGTTGCATCTTTGGGTTGCTACAGAACCACAATTTTACTGTGCTTTGTGGGAGTTGTGGCTGATTTTTTGGCTTTAACCCCCAAGGGGAAATTTAAAGATCTTATATATGTCCTATACACGGGTCCAAAGCCCCCGGGGCCCCCAATAAAAGCATGTAGACGTAAGGGATTTTTTTACCCTTCATAAAATTCCAAGTTTTTTTTTTGGAACAAACACTACCAAAAATGCCCAACTGGCGAATATTAAGCCCCCAAAAAAAATTACCAAATTGGGCTTTTGTCCATTTAAAAGGGGGGGGTTTAATTCTCCCCTAAAACCCCCTTTTTAAACCCGGGCACCATAAGTTTTTTAAACACCCCTACCCCCATAAGGGCCCGCTTTTTCCCCTTTCCCAAAAGGGGTTAATTTTACCCCCCCGGGTTTTAAAAACCCTCCTTTTGTAAAAAATTACCTTTTGGTAAAAAACCCCTTTTTGGGAAAAATTCCCTTCGGTCGGCCCCCAAAAAACGGACCCAAACAACAAATCAAAAATTTCCCCCGGGGGAAAAATTTCCCATTGTTTTTAAAAAAACCGCACGGGTTTCACCCGGGGGAGGATTGGGGGGCCCATGCACCCCTTTGTCTTTTCAAAAACCCCACTTTACCGTTCAAAAGGAATTGTCAATTTTCCATTCTTGGACCAAAGACGAAAACCCCAGGAAGCCCAAAAAAACCCCAATTTTTTCTTTTCCCGCTGCACCCCCAAAAAACCACCCCAAAACCACAGCTTCTTTTGGGAACGTGTTTTTTTTTGGAATTCCGATTGCTGCAGTTTTTTTGGGGATCCTTTTTTCACGGCCCCAAAAAACCGCTTGTGAACAAACCCTGGGGTTTTACATCACAGCTCTTGCATAAACCCACAGGGGCAGGTTTACAACACTGTCAAAAATTACCCCAAAAAAAACTGGCAAAGCCCCAAATTCATTTGTATTTTAACCGGTGCACTCCAGTATAAAGGCCCCTTACAGAGCTTCCCCCGGCATTTGTAATGCACCTAGATCGTGGGTTGTTTAAAGGTTTGGGGCGCACTAAAACCCGGGAACGAACCCAAAAATATTTATAGCTTCACACGGCAAAATCCAGACTAAATTACTGCTGGAACAGGTAAAACCCTTTTAAAAGGGGTTTTTCCCCTGAGCCAAAAATTTTGTAGTTTTGTAGCTAAAAGCGCAAAAATCAATGCCCTTTAAAGTAGCCCGGGGTTTCAAAATTTTCAGGTGCATTCTACCTACAAATGCACCAAAAGAAAGGCATCGAGCCCAAAATAAAATACATGTCCCCCTTTAAGGAAATTTTTTGGGTATAGACATTCTCCCCAATGGTCAAAAAATTGAAAAACTAAAAAATCTTTGGCTTTAAAACGACATCAAATCAAACTTTATACCTTCTTTTTTTGCTCCAAGTTTACCCCCCATAATTGCACTAAAATTTTTTGGGGCTTTTTGTTGCCGAAAGGGGAATTTGCAAACGGGGGGGGGGGGGGGGGGGGGGGGGGGGGTGGGAGCCATGCCCTTTAAGAGAAACCATAAAGCCATACCCCTTTTGTCAGACAAGGCACAGTAACCACTGAAACCGTCCAAAAAATGAAGATAAATGGGGGTAAAAAAGGGGTTTTCTCCTTTATCCCCTCTTATTCACAACAAAATGAGCGCGGCGAAAACCCAAATTTCCTCAAGAACATTTTTTTTGAAAAAAAGGAAGCCCGCGTTTTCGGTCACGGGACCTTCTTCGGGTTTCCAAGAAGGGGCATTATGGGGGTTGTATCACTACATTGATTCCTTTTTACCCCCAGTCCTTTTTTCCTTGGTTTTCACTTTAAATTCCCAGGCCATGTTTTCTGGTTTCCCAAACAAGGCTCCCGTAAAAGCCAGGTCTGTAGCTAAAAGAAACCCTTTTTGCGGAAAGCCTATCGGGAGAGATCAAACAGGTCTGTAGCTATAGCGACCTGAGGAGCTGATGCACCCATCCAAAAGGGATATCTTGGGAATAAGTAGGACACGGGTAATGGTTAAAGATTGCAAAGTGAACTTTTTTTTGCAAGATCTTTAACATAAAAAGAAATCCTTGTAGTGAGAAAACCCCCTTTTTAAGGAAAAACCTTAAATACCCCCCAGATTTTTTCTTCAAAAAGAAGGGCCTGACTCCGAGGATCGGATACAGGTGATATTGCAGACAAACTGCAGCAGACCTCGTTGGCTTTGGTTCCCAAATATATTCTATTGCACAACACAACAAGGGTTTGGTGGGCAGCAATTAAAATACAGCTTCCAAACTCTGAAGTTTGCCAAACCTTTTCGTTTGGGGGGCTTTCCCATTTTTTTTTTTTTTAAATTTTTAAAGGGAAACCTTTTTTTCAAAAATAAAAAATGTGGGGGTCAGGGTTAGTGGCCAAATGATGTGTTAAGCACCACTTTTATTGTCTAAAAACTAAAAATTAAAACAAAAACTTTTTAAAAACCAAAATCAAGATAAAAATCTTTTTTTATGCCCAAAATTTTTTTCCCTTTTGAGTGGACTATTGGGACATGTAGAACGGGGCTTTCTCCCGAAGTCCCGGGGGATTTTTTAGCCCCGACAACAGGGCCGCAGCCCCAATTTTCATTACTGAAATCCCCCCCCTACGGCCCGTAACATTTTCAAATTTTAAGCCCCAATTGGGGACTTTGTAATGCAGAAGATTTCGGGGGGGGTGAGGGGGGGGTGGGGTGCCAAATAGACCGACCAAAAACTATAGATTTAAAACAACGCTTTCGGCATTCCTTTTTGCCATTACTTTCTGGGGGGAAAAGGTAGAGCACTTTCAAAGGTTTACCTGAGCCCCGAAATTTTCGTGTTGTGCTAGAATGGGGGCCTGATTTATGGGCCTGCTTAAAGCAAAGAATTTATTTTTAAACAGGTGCATTCTAAACTAATTTTAAAAAGCCATGGGAAATTTTTGGGGTTAAACCCAAAAATTCCCTACAAGCCGCCCTTAAAGTCTTTCTGCACAACCCTTTGACCCCGCGTACCTTTTCTTTCATTGACGGCCCGAAATTGAGGGAGTTAACCACTTCCCGGGGGATCCTGAAAGTGGGTCACCTGTGTTGGACCACCTCCACATCTTCCAGTCTCTGTGGGATCTCCATCTTCACTAACCATTGCTCTTTCTCATCTATCCACACCTCACAAGAGTTGACCTCCCCGACCATTTTGTAGACATCTACTGCATCCTGACGCCACTGACTTCGTAAGGAGGCCACTTCTACCCCCTCCCCATACAGCTGCTCCACCTCCACGATACTGATCTGTACATCCACCTGGTCCCTGTACTCGGCCCCCAGTTCTGACAACTGCTTCCTCAATCCTAGCACGGTGGCTCGGTGCTTCTCTATCTCCTCTGTGGCTGTTCGATGCTTCTTGACCAGGATTGGGGTTTTGGGGAAAATCAAAATGGGCCAAAATCATCACTGGATACCAAGCGATAGGAGTCCTGCAACCATCCAGCAAGTTCTACTGTGTCTGCATTGAACTGATGAAAGTTGGAGGCCTCTTGAAGCTTCAGCTAGAGCAAAAACGGGAAACCTTCTCCAGGGTTTTTCCCATTTCTGCTTTTACCCTTGCATCCGCCCGACAAAACCCGGGCCCTTCCCCTTCGCCTTTTTGTTAATAAACCCTTTTATACCGAAAAAACAAAAAAATTTAAAGGTTTTTTATACGCTTAAATTTGTTTCTTTGTATAAATGGTTTTAAAAAGATTTGCCTAAAGGGAAACCTGGGCACATTGAAAAACCCGCTACCTGAACCAGCAGCACATTGTAAAGCAGGAAAAAGCGATAGAAATTTATATATAATTCAGTTTGGGGAAAAAATTCCCGTAAATTTTTACCAAATTCAAATTAAAAAATTTCCTTTTCCTTAAACTGGACTAAGGAGTCCAGTGGGAAATTTTTTTCTTTTTTGACAGCCTTCCTTGTATCAGTGTGCATACAGAGATAATCGTCAATCAGATAAGACCGCCCACTGGACTCCATAGCCCAGAATAAGAAGAGATGTAAAGTAATCAAGTGCAAATTTTTCTGAATATGTCCCTACAGAACAATATATCAATCTACTCAGGGTCCTTTATGAAAAAACCCCCGAACAGATTTTCATGTTCAAAGTTTACAGGTTCCCTTTTAAATTAAAGGGATTGTTCTCGGACAAGGATTGCTTTTTTTTTTAAAAAAAAAAACAAGGTCCCCTTTTCAAAATATGTCCATTAACAGTTTTTCAACCCAAACCCGGAATAAACCCCCTTGTAAAGGGGGTGCATCAGCCCTTTTCAGTTTCCCATAGCAAAAGACCGTTTTAAACTCTCCTGAATTTGGCCCCGCCCCGCACTGGGGGCCAAAAGCTACAGAAACCCGGCTTTTACTGCAGCCCCAGTGGAACCATAAAACACCCCCCCAGAATTCAAAAAAAAAAACCCAAAAAAACAGGACTGAGGTAAAGATTTGATTTAATTTTAGACAACCCCCCCCTTTTAAAGCTAAACAGGTACTAGGGTTTTACTACCAAAACAAGGAACTTTAAATTCACCTGCTCCCCCCTTTTTGGGGGGTCCTCTGGCATGGCAAAAACCCCCCACCGGGGCTCCCCAAAAAAACTTTTTTTACTTAGGATCGGGGTTCCCTCAATCCTTTCCCCTAAAAAATTTTGGTTCTGTAAGAAAAATTTTTTCCCTTTTCTCTAATCCAGCCTTCAGCCTCCTCCACTTCCTGCAGAAAGCACCAAAGACGCCTGGGGTTCTTTCCCCCCCCACCCCGTTTGTTTTCCGCCTTCTTTCTCGAGTCCTTCCAGGCAACTCTTAACGTGTTCCACCCGGTTGCAGATGACCTGGGGGTCGCAAGGCTGGTAATCTGCATGAAATAAAGGGATTACTCAATAGGCAAATTATTCTGCAAGTCTCACTGTTTGGGTCTTCTCAATGGTTTTCTTCTCTTCAGGTTCTTGGTAGATGTGAAGGCAGCTACTAGATTTTTTGGCTTGGATATGCAGTTCTTATTGGGGCTTACTTCATACGGGCAGAACCCATTTCTATGTCATCATAAAGCAACGCAAAACAACAACTAATGACACGTATAGTGTACATTGTGTCATGATATTAATACAGAGGAAAAAATGGCGGACCTGGCGCACGTGAATTTCCGATATAAGCCAAGGATGCTGGCTGATTTAAAAGTGACTTTTATTATTAAAAAATGCAGGGGTGGTATGCCCTCGCACCATTAAAAACATAGACAATAAAAATCCAACGCGTTTCTCACTGGACACCAGCGCTTTTTCAATGGTAATCAAATTACCCTTGAAAAAGCGCTGGTGTACAGCGAGAAACGCGTTGGATTTTTATTGTCTATGTTTTTAATGGTGCGAGGGCATACCACCCCTGCATTTTTTTTTTCTTTTTCAAATTGTTTTTATTAACATTAATCATTGACACTTACAAAATGGAAGCAGTAGTTACAAATAGTATCATAAAATCTTTCCATTACAAATATCATATAGAAAAATACAATATGATCATTTAGCCAAGGACAACATTATTTTCTTCTTTTTTTGCTATTACTAGTGTCTAACAAAAAACATAGTAAACATTACACAGTCCTTTGCATATCAAATTACAGTATTATTACGACCCAATTATTACTGTGTAAAAACAACAATAAATCAAACCCAATTAGCTTCAAAGGCTGCGGTGTGTCTCATCCCTCTCTTTCTTTTTTTTAACGTTAGCTCAGGTGCACGGCTCCCCCCTTCCCCGCCAGTGCATGCAGCGGGCGCGTTTGCTCCCGCAGGCCACTATAATACCATCCCAGTATCTTATAGTTTTTCGTACCTCCTACGAGCAGATTTCGGTGAAGCCAATAGCTCTCGCTTAAGAACCACCTTCCGTCGGCAAATCTATTGGGTCACAAACCCCCCCAGTTCCAACCCGGGACCATAAATTGGGTCAAAACAGCGCTTTATATTCCCTTATATCCGTCGGGAATGTGTTTATAATTCTTCCCCCAACCAAAGAAATTTCCCCCCCCTTTTTTCTTTCTGCAAGGCGGCCTCTACCCAGTCCATCTCATTAGGAAAACGAGTTTAATTTTTAAATAAGTCCTAGGGGGACTCACGGGGTGAAGCAACCTGCAAAAAGCTTTGCGTGCTGCCCCTGCCACAACGTGCATATCCTTTTTTACCCGCCTGGGGTTTCTTTTCCCTCTCGTTTCACAATACCAACACGCCCAGAAGAATTTCAACAAATGACACTTCAGGATTGTTCATAATTCTGTTTTATGGGGCCAAACTCCCGTATCAAGGGGGAGTCCCATAGGCTTTATATAGGTCCGCACTGGGGGACCACATTTGAAGCAGTTGTCCTTTTGGGAAACCCCCATACGATGTCCCAATCGGGTAAAATAGGGATTGTGCGCCACCCTTTATAAACATCCCCCGTACCCCAGCACCGGGAGAAATTTTAAAAATCAGCCATTTCCTCTAGTACGTAGCTGGGAAATGTCAGCGTCCTTTTCCCCCATCAGCAGGGCCCAAAACTGTTCTGTCAAGTCCAAGTCCTCTAAAAATACTTTTAAAACGACCGACAGTTGGCCGTCTTGTGGGGGGGGTTTAAGAACCCCCCGGTTAAAAAACCTCGGTTGCCCACGGTGGTCCCGCACCCCCTTTTCGTGGTGCCTCGTTTGGCCCTGACTTCCGTGTACCAACCTCTAAGGGTTTCCTTTTTCCCCCTGACCACGCCCCATTCCCGCCTTCCTGACCTCCTGCCTTCCCCGACTACGCCAAGGGTCTCACATTTTTGTACCACGCACCCCTTGGCTGCCCCCCGAAAGAAAGCCCACCCCAGTGGGACGACCTGGTAGTTCCCCGCCGCGCAAGTCCACCCGGGCTTTGCCGGGCTCTGGTAAAAACCCCGGGTTTCTACTTAGTTTCCGCCCCCTTGGTAGGGGCTTACCCCATGGGTTTGGGGTGGTCCAGCGGATCCACTCCCTGCAGCGTTAAAATAAGACCGGGCCATGGACCCCGGGCCAAGGCCCCCTCTGCCCAGTAAATCCATCTCAGGGGCGATAGGGGCCCTCACCCAGTCCATAAACTACCCAAACAAGCCCAAAAGCTAAACCCAAAGGTTGTCCCCCATAAAGCGCAGCTCCTGCTAACCAACACCCGGGCCGACTCCTCCCCCCTTGGCGACACCTCCCCCCCAGCACCCGGGACTTCCGGCTACGCAAAAACCACACCTGCCCAATTTGGGAGGGGATTTCCAAACTGTGCGGGGGAAATTTATTTACCCATGCTCATGCCCTTTTTAGTTGACCCCCGGGGTAAATTTCCCACTGAACTTCCAAGGTGGCCCCCCGGGGTTCAGCCCTGTTTGCCCCGGGAAGGCTCTAGCGGGGGCCACCCCCTCGGGACCGGGCAAATCCGTGACGCCGGACCACAGATTTTTTCCTCTCAGAGTTCCGCAGTGTTTTTTTAAAAGACCCGGGCAGGGGCCTTCCTCGGGGAGACCGCCCCCAACCTAAACCCCTTCGCCAGGGTACTCCCCTGTCGGCGACTCCCCCTTTTTTCGTTTCCGGCCCCCGGGCTTGGGAGCTGCCCGGGAACACCCCCCAAAAATTTTCCATTTTTAAAAAAAGGGCCTTTTTCCGGCAGAGTTAAGGACGCCCAAAGGGGGCTAAAAAACCCCTCCTCTTTTAAGCGAACTGGTCCCCCCTAGCCACTCGGATCGATGTTCCTTCCCGAGCGACAAGGGGAAAATACCCAAAAAACGTACTCGCCCAAAACCACCGCCTTTTGCCTCGCCGGCCCCGGCCCTTCCAAAAAACCCCGGGCTGCCGTTTTCTTCCCACTTCCTACCATGAAAAACCCATGCGGGTTTTGCCCGGGGCCCACACGTCCAACAGGAGCGGCCCCCGCCGCCGGGCAAGAAAATTGGGGCCCTTTACTGTGCCACCCCGGATCACCCCGCAATGGGTTTTTGCCCCGCTTTCGCCCCCCCGCGGCAGGGAAAAACGCCCGAAACCTGGGGTTTTAAATGTCGGAGGGGGAAAACCCCCTGGGGGGAACACTTCCTCTCCAGGGTTTTAACTATGGAGGTTGGGGGTTTCCCTTCGGGTTCCCGGGACTCGTTTTTTTCCGGTGCCCGCCTTTCGGACCTGGATCCCCCCGGAATTTTTAAAATTCATGCCACCCTGGTGTCCCAGAATCGCCCCCCCGGGTGACCCGTCGGAAAGCCCCTGGTGATATCCTCCTTGAGGGCGAGCAACTTATGGGGCCCAAATTGGGTACGTGACCAACCCGGGTTGTCTCCCGGGGGGGGCCTTTTCACAAGGGGGAATCACCTTCTAAACTCCCCCCTCGGTCTTCCTCCGCAATCCTTTTTGGGTTTTCCCGGGGAAACAGCTCCATCCCCCCAACCCTAAATTTTTGAAAACCGGGGAGTTTTCTACGCGGGGGTTTTTTCCCGACTGCCAAAATCGTTTGTCTCTCGTTCCGGGGCCACCCGGGACCTTTCCACCCATATCCGAAACAGGTCCCTGCCGGGTTTTCCCGCTGAATAACCGGGACAAAACGTGGCCCGTTTTTTCCGGAGAAAAAAGGCCAAACCCCTTTCCTCCTCCCCGCCCCTAGGGCCGGGTCCCTTTGGCCCCTCCTTCCTGGAACCACCCTCCTGGGGTAAATTTACCCTTTGTCCGCCCAAAGGACTCGGGCCCAATGTGGGCCCTATGTCCGGAGAACCTGCAAAAGGGTTTTCATACGCAAGCCCCTCATCACCCCCGGACCCGGGTTTTTTTTCCGACAGAAAAGATTGGTTCCTTCCCCCCCTGCTTTTCGACTCCCGGGGGCCTAAACCCAAATTTAAACCGTAAAAAACCGGGTACCGGGTTGCCACTAATTAGGGAAACTCTTTAACCCGGGGCCTTACAAGGACCCAAGGTCTTTTTCCAAACGGGAAACCTGCGGGGGGCATACAATCCATCAGGACCCGTGAGGGGAGATGAGGGGAAAACCCGGCTTTCCCAAAACCCCGCCCGGGCCATTTTGAAAACCGGGTTGATGCCTTTCGGTTGTGCAATGCCCCCGCGGTCTTTCAGGAGTTCAAAAACCAAACCAACTTTCGGGGACCTGCTCTAAACGTGTGTCATCGTGATCGGGACGACATTCGGGTTTTTTTTCCCCTGACCCCCCGGACCCACATCACGGGGCGCCGGGCCCTTTGCAAGGGCCCTTCGCAAAACCCCCTGTACCCCCCAAGTTGGAGAATTTGCGTGTTTCCCCCAAACCCAGTCTTTCCTTTCCCGGTTACATTTTTTCCGACCGAGGCCGCAAAAGGGAAACCCCCACTAGGGGGCGGGCGGGCTACTTGCAAGGGGCCCCGACCTTTGGGATTTCCGAGCCATACAACTTTTTTTTGGGCCCTTTTGCCATTAAATCGCCCTTTATTTTTCCCCACTTCTCTACAAGGGTGGCCCAATTGGGGCCTTTTCACCGGGAAAAGGGCCCAAACCCCCAAAAATTTTGGGCCACCGGGGGCCGAAAGACCCTTTCTGGGAATTTGAAGTGGGCCTTTTGTTTCCGCCCCCAAAAGGGGGCACGCCCCTGACCCCTTAAAAAGGCCTTTTCTCTTTTGGAGGTGGATGCCCCCTTCGGGGGGGGCCCGGAGCTGTTTTTTCCCCAAAGGGGGTTTCCCAAAGGGGAGAACCGTCCCCATGGGGCTTTTTCCCAAGACCCTTCTCGTCGGCAGAGAGGGGAAAATTGCTATTGGGGAAAGAGAAATTGCTCGCTATCAAAAAGGCCCGGAAAAGAGTGGGGCCAAAATCTTCTGGGGGGAGCTCGTCTCCTTTTAAAGTGCATACTGTTTCACAAAAAACCCTTAAATACCCTCCAGTGGGGGCCCCAGCGCCTCAACCCTTTCCCGGCCCAAACCGGGGGTTTCTTTTTTTTTTTTCCAATTTGATTTCCCCAATCCATTTTCGCCCACCCCCGAAAAGAACTCAGGGCTGAACTCCCTCGCGGCACCCGCCCGTCACGGGAAAGAAGGCCCGCACCCAACACATCATACCCCCGGGAACGCCCTGAATCCCGGGCAGAAACCGGGTCCCCCTTTCGGCAAACCCTCCCCGGCAAGCCAAACTTTCCGGGGCCAACGCTGCGCAAAAAAAAATCCTAAATTTGGGGGACACTGCCCCCTTTTGAAAGGACACCCGGGGGGCCCGTAGATCGTTCCGTTGATCTCCCGGGTTTTCTACTGGGGCCAGGCCGGGCTAAAGAAAAAAGGACTTTGGGGAGGGCCCGGGGCAAAATTGTCCCCGGAAAAAAGGTGCCCCCCCCCCATGGCCCCCCGGGGCCTACGGGCGCCCCCCTGCCTACCCCCAAAATTATTCCCTGGCCCCATGTGGCAGGGATTTCACACCGCCCTTTCCTCCCTCTTGGGGAACAAACCGGATCGGGGTTTCCATTTAACGGATTTTTTTTCGAAGTTTGCCCGCATTTTGGGCCCCAAACCTCCCCCCCGGGTTACCTTCCGCACCACGTCGGGCCTCCCGGGTTTCCTTTATCACATCTTCCGCTTTGCAGGGCCCTCCCCCAACCCCTCTTTTCCCTGATGGGGGGGTCCCGTTCGTGCCAAAATTCTGGCGCGCACTCTGCCCCAAATGGGGTGAAGTTAAAATTTCCCCCTTCCGCCCTTTACACCATCCGAAATTTAAAACGGCAGGTAGAAAGTCAACCAGTTTCCCTGGGTTTTTATTTACGTCCTCTTTTTTTTTCTGCTTCGCCGGGAATGTTTGGTCCGACCTTCCAAACCCGGGCCAAATTTTTCCAAAACAATTCACGGGTTTCAGGGCCCCGGGGCGAAACCCCCCCTTTTTTTATTTGTAAAAGGGTGGGCATCCCCCCCTCCTCCCCCCTCGGGCCCTTCCTCCCCGGGGTTTCCCCTCTGTGGACCCTTTGGGTCCACGCCCTTTCTTGCTTCTGGGAGCAGACCGTCAGTCCCTGAAAAGGGGCCCCTCCCGGGGCCCGTATGAAGGCCCCGGCGGACGGGAAGGGGGACCCAGCTCCACCTTTCCCCCTTTGGAGACCAATCGGGTTTTGGGTTCCCGGCCCCAAAAAATGTCGGGTTAAAAACCCCATTTTAAAAAGGGGGGGTTTCCACGTTTCCCGGGGGCCCCCTTTTAGAAAACCGGACCCGGGGTTTTAATCCAGTGGCGTATAATCTCAAACTCCCTCCCAACCGCAAACCCTAATTTTTTTCCATGTATCCCTCCAAAAAGCCCGTCGTGTTTAAACCGCTTCCCAAAAAAATTGTCCCTCCCCTCTCCTGACCCGTAGCCCCCCAAACATTTTTTGCGGTCAAAGAGATCTTGGCTATAAAAGGGTTTTTGGGGGAAAAAGGGCAATTTTTGGGTTTGATTGGGGGGGAAATTTTCGGCCCCGGGAGGTGGGAATCTTTGGACCTGAGGAGAACATCCGGGCCCCCGGGCTTCTTGTGTTAAACCCTTCCCCCCAAAACCAGAAAAGGGGGGGGCCTAGGGGGGGGGTACTGCACGGGGGGTCCCCGCACCCCCCTCCCCCGGGGCTGCGGCCACCCCGGCCGGTCACCCGTCGCTTCCCGGGCCCCCCTCCGGGCCCGCGGTGGGGTTTCCCCGGCCCCCCCCTTCCCTTCCTGCGCTCCGTTTTCCTTCCTTTCCCCCCCGGCCCCCGGCGGCGCGCGGGCCCGCGCCTTAGGCGCGCCCCCGCCCCGGGCCTCCGAGGATTTAAAGGCCAGTACCCCATTATTTTTTAAAGGCGGGGCCAGGTACCCAAATTAAAACCCTTTTCCTTTCCCGGGGTTTCACCTTTGCCGGATTTTTTAAGTGCCGAAACACCCTTTTCGAGAAACCCTTCTTGTGCCTCGTTTCTGACTTCCGGGTACCAAAACCTCTCCCTTTTCCTGTTTTTTCCCCACAAACCCAAATTCCCCGCCTCCCCCTTTACCTCCTGCCTTTCCCCCCGACTACCCTAAAAACCAGGGTTTCCCGTACCACGCACGGGCCTTGGCTCCCCACCCGGGCAAAAAGTCACCCAGTGGGGACCCGGGTAGTTTTTCCCCCGCAGAAAAGTCCTTTCCCGCTTTGGCGGGGGCTCGGAAAAAAAAAAAAAAAAAAAAAAAAAAAAAAAAAAAAAAAAAACCGGGTTCTACTTAGTTTCCGTCCCCTGGTACTCCCTTACACCCCATCCCCTTCCCCGGGGTCCGCGGACCCAAATACCTGCACCCTTACCCCGTGCCCCCAACCCATCCTTTTGAATGTGTCGTTTCCCACTTCGGGTTTAAAATAGCTAGAACCGGCGGGTTAGTTAAAGAAGGGAAAATGGGGGTTTTAAGGGGGTGGGAGGCTTTGAATTTCTGAGATAGAATATACTTTTTAGTTTTGGGGTTTTACAAAAATTTTTACTTGGTGTATCCCAAAAGCCCTGTCCAAAGCCCTAAAAGTGTTTTTCCCTTTTCCCCCCTGAAAAGTTGGGGTTACTTTAAAGATAAGAATGGAAGTAGCCCGGGGGGGTTCAGTTTTTTTAAATTTTGCCTAATTTTTCGCCATGCCCCCCATATCGGCAGGGAGCAGCTATCCCCCTTTCCCACCGCCCGAGGGAGCTCTCCATGGGGTAAGTGTAGAAAATTAATGAGTGAGATACCGTGGTAACCCTTCCTGATCTAGTGAGCTATCTGTAAAGGGACTGTTGTAGAATTGCACCCCATCCGCAGAAAGCGACCTAAGGCCGCCAAGTTATAAAGGCGAATGTTGGGAAATCCTAGGCCCCCATGCAGTCGGCGCTGCTGTAGCACTATGAGAGGGATACGGGCCTTCTTAGAGTTCCATATGAATTGTCTGTACTGCGCATTGATGTGCTTTTCATCCCTCGGCCGCAAATATATCGGAAGCATGTGAAAAATGTACAGGAGGCGCGGGAATTCTACCATTTTAATTAAATTACATCTCCCTGAGAAGGATAGCGGGAGGTCGGCCCAGTTTTTCATAGTTTGCACCACTTCCCCCGAATACCCTGGACATGTTTGCAGTGTATAAGTTATTTGGAAGTTTGGTCAACCATACCCCTAGGTATTTCATTGCCGAGCTACATGATCTAATCTGATGAGCCCTCGACCAGAGTGGCTCAGCAGGGCCTTTCAAGAGCATACCCTCACTTTTGTCCACATTAATCGTGTAACCAGACAGGGATCCAACCGTCACCATATCAGTTCAGAATAGGAGTTAAATTCTGTCGGGGTTCCTGATCATTAGAAGAAGGTCATCAGAAATATGCTGTGACCCTAAGCTCCCTGTCTGGGGACAAAATACCTGCGTACAGTGGCGATTGAGTTATATGATAAAGAAGGGGGTCTATGGACAAGTTAAATAACAAGGGTGAGAGCGGGCATCCCTGTTTAGCTCCTCTATAGAGGTCTATAGCTGGGGAGAGCTTGTTGTTGATAATCAGGGTTGTCGTGGCATTGGAGCGCATATGGGCGAGGAAGCTGACGAAGAGGTTCCCAAAACCACGCCGAGAGAGAGTAGCATCCAGAAATGGCCAGGAGACCTTATCAAAGGCCTTTTCGGCATCCAGGCTAAGAAGCATGGACACCGGGTGTGTCTCCGACCGCGCCTGCGCTATAGCCGCTATAGCTGTTCTAACATTTTTTTTAGAGTGTCTATTAGCTATAAAGCCATTCTGTGCGGGGTGTATTATGGTCGGCAAAAAAGTTTGCATCCTAGCGGCCATAATCTTTGCTAAAATCTTATAGTCCTGATTCAGCAGGGAGATTGGTCTATATGATGTCAGCAAAGTAGGGTCCTTCTTGGGCTTTAGCAGTAGTACAGTGCGCGAGTCGTAAAAGGTATCTACCTCCTTAGATTGAAAATAAATGTCATTGTAAAGGTCTGCTAGCAGGGGGGAGATTTCTGCGCTTAACATCTTATAAAATTCCGCTGGGAATCCGTCCGGCCCCGGGGTTTTCCCATTCGCCAGCCCCTTCACCCCCACACGCACCTCTTCCTCCGTAATCTCGGCCTCCAAGAGGGCTCTCTGTTCCTCCGAGATCTCTGGTAAAGACCATTTGTCCAAGAAGGACGTCACCCTCTGGGCATCATAAGGATCCGCTCCATAGAGTGACTCTACAAATTCCTTCTCAATATCCCCATGTCTGTCAGATAGTCCCCTGAAGATGTGGATTTTATTGCTGCAATAGGCAGCTTGCTACACCACGGTTTTGCTGTATTCGCTAGAATCTTGCCCATCCTATTCCCCCAGCGGTAATATTGGTTCCGTTGCCAGTTTAGGTTGGCCTTAGCTTCCCCCTGGAGAAATGTGTTCAATAAGTTTTGTGCTTCCGTAAAATGCTGCTGGTTTGCGGCCGAGGGATCTACAGAGAACCTATTCTGATGATGACGTAGACTGGAATGCAGCTGCTGAAATTTCCGTTGTTGCGCTTTAACGTTTATTGAACATAGCTAATAATATGTCCGCGCATAACCGCCTTCACTGTCGCCCACAAAAGAGGGGTATTCTGCGCATGGACCGCATTATCTTTCAGGAATTGCATCCAGTGTGTCCTAAGAAAGTCCCTGAAATCATCAGACTGATGAAGGTAGGCCGGAAATCTCCAGACCCGTGCCCCTAAGCAGAGGGATGGTCCCCCTATGGATATTATGATGGGAGCGTGATCTGATATCGCTATTGGTAATATATCCGCATCTGTAACACTATGGTACAGGGACGTAGAGATCAGGGCCATGTCTATGCGAGAGAATGACCTGTGAACTGAAGAATAGAAGGTATATGTGCGCGATGTTGGGTTGACCGCCCTCCAATAGTCAAATACCTCAAGTCTACTGACCATATCCTCTAATGGAGAGCCCCTGGTGTTTTCCCCTGGCTGGGGCGTTGACCTGTCTACTCGGGGGTCGAGTACCGCGTTAAAGTCCCCCATCAGTATTAGGTTAGAATGCGGTTTCATAATAATAAAGTCCGTAAGGTGGGTAAAAAACTCTCGTCCCCCTCCGCATGGTGCATAGACATTACAAAGCGTATATGTGATGTTTGCAACACGTACTCTCACGTATATGAATCTGCCGTCAGGGTCCACAAACTGATCCTCTATAGACTGCACGGTCCCCTTCCTAAAATATATCGCCACCCCTCTAGATTTGGAGTGGTAGTTCGCCAAGACTGGTGCATCTAACCAGGGAGCCTTGATTGGGACGAACCTGTCTTTTTGCCAATGCGTTTCTTGCAAGAAAAACACATCTGCTCTTGAGCGCTTCATGTGTGTCACAACCTGCCGTCGCTTCTCTGGGATATTTAATCCTGCCACATTCCAAGATATCAGTTTAAGTGGCGCTGCCGAAGACTCAGCCCCGCCTTCCACGTTAGGACCACTCATCCTGTGTCCCAGTGTGGAAATTGCAGGAGCGGGTATATCGCAGGCCGAGAGACACGAGAGGCGTCCCAGCGAGCGCCCCCGTGTTCCTTATCTAGCGGGGAGGCGAGAGCCACGCACCACCCATCGAGCCACACCTTCCCACCCTCCCACCCATCTTGCCTGAGACCTAAGAGAAGAGAACACACCACAGTGTACCCACCCAGACATTTAGCAAACCCTGTAAACATTTGGCCTCTATGAGGCTCAATTTTGGAAAGCCAACAAGCTTATAACAAAGGGGCTGAAGGGCTGAAGCCAAGAGCTTCAGCCCCAAGAGTGGGGCGCCCCCCCCTTTTTTTTTTAAGTTCTAATTATCGCATAATAAATCAGAACGACAACATACCGTGTTCCCCCCCTCCCATTGAACAAGAACCGCAGCCAGAGAAGAGACGGCAGAGAGAAGGGTATGGGAAAGGAGGGGTGGGAGAAGAAGGGGAAAAAGAGACAAAAGATTGAAACAAAAGTAGTTACTAAACTTATACAATTCCCCTTAACTAACTAAAGACCTGTAGAGTCTCAGGAGAATCACCGGCTGGTCCCAATTCATTCTATCCAGGCGCATTGGGAAGGAAGCGTCTCATTGCGTCCTCAGGCTTTTCATAGGTAGATGTTTGTCCATTCTCCAGCACCCTCAGTGTCGCTGGATAGAGCAGCTGGAATCGTATACCATTCTCGTGCAGGTGCTGGCAGACTGGATGAAAAGCTTGCAGAGAGAAGTCCTGAAATATTAAAATGCGCTCGTTCTCTACTCTCAACTCTCGCATTTGCCGGTACGCTCTAAGAAAACGCTCTTTAATTGTCCAGTTTTGGAATTTGGCAATCACTGGGCGAGGTCTATTTCTCCGATCTCCTGCGTTGCCCATGCGATGAACCCTTTCTCTGAGGAGAGGATCTCTTGGCGTGTCCAGACCCAGTGCGGTGGCCAGATTTGTCGTCAAGTATGTAGCAAGCGAGTCTGCCGGTATGGCCTCTGGTACACCGATAAATCTGAGGTTATTGCGACGCGCGCGGTTCTCCAAGTCATCAATTTTACTTTGCAGGCTGTCGATCAATGATTGTTGCGTGGATGTTGCTCCGTCTAGCCTGGCGATGCCGTCTTCAACAGTTCCCGTACGAGATTCCAACTCCACCAGTTTTTGTGAGTTGCTGGTTATCTGGGCCAATGCCGCATTGATTGAGGCTTGCATTACATCCATCCTCTTGTCCAGAGCAGGAAGCATAACTCTAGACACCTCCTGTACCATTAGCAGAATCTGCGAAGTGGCATCCAGGGACGCGGCGGCCTCGCAGGACGGGGACGCCGTGGTCGGTGATGCAGCCCTAACATTTGAGGATGATGGCGTTTGCGCCATGGTAGCCGAACGCTTCGGTTGTGCTTGGCTTGGGCTTATTTTGTGTGTGGGTTGTTTTGAACTTGCAGTAGACGGTGCTTTATCTGTAGCCGTTTTTTGAGAACGTGTGCGTTTAGGTGTGGCAGAGGATTGTAGAAATTTGTCCATACTTTATGTTACTACTGAGAGCGGTTTAGCAATAATTATGGGTCTGCAGACGAAATCTTCCTGAGTCCTCCAGGCCTTCTTGTCGTATCTGTGAGTAAGTGGTCAATATATGCGTAATATTGTGTACTGAGGCATATGGGGGCGCCCCTGGGAGTCTCAGCTCTCACATATCAGGCTAGCGGTACATTGCAGCAGGGACAGGAGGCCGAGAAAGGGGGGGTTGCAATCATTGTTAACAGCAGTAGATGGCAGCACTCTCCCTTGTATCAGCTCTTCGGCTGAGGAACACAACTTTTGATGCAGCTATTAGTAGCAGGAAAGCGCCTCCTCCTGGGGCACGCGTCTCCGCAGTCCAGATAACTTTCAACTAACTCTGCTATGCAACAGTGGTGGTAGGGAGGCAGGCAGAGGAGTAGCAGAGGAGGGTCGGCGCCCCCTTCCCCCCTGAACTGTGTGTAGTGAGGTTTCCCACTAATAAGGGGCTGCAGGTATTGTATTGGTCAGCAGCAGCTGTCCTGGACGGACACGTCCCTGAGAAAAGTCCCTGTATGGGCCAGGTAATGTCCCCAGGTGTTGGCTGGTCAGAGGAGGGGATATGGACCTCCTGGTTCTCAACTTGGTTTATGGGGCTTGCAGGCAGCTCCCCTGTCGCGGGAAGACTGTGACCTCAGAGTCTGGCTCCCTTCCGGCTGAGCGCTGTAACCCCCCAGCGACAGTACTCACAGTCTCTATCGCAGTGCAGGGTTTCCCCTGTGCTGCAGGCCCAGGATCTCCGGCTGCGCCTCTTGTATCCCTCTGGCTGAGGGCTCCTGTGCCGGTCACCAGCGCGCATGCACCGCGAGCTCCGCTTCTGTCTGCCTCCGGTCCGGGCGCGCAGCGTCTGTGGCTGGTCAGGGGCCTCGCTGAGCCCAGCTGCTGTGGGATCCGTCGCCGCGGCGCCGCCGTCCGCGCTCTCCGTCCGCGCTCCGCCGGTAGAAGCAGGTAGGTGAGGGGGATGTCTCGGCTTGAGCGGTCCTGGCTTCACTGGGCTGGTTTTCACCACAGGGCCCTCCGCACTCTTATCCAGCCCCGCAGGATCTTCCCAGCTGCCGACTTGATGCGTGTCAGGCAGGCTGTCGGCTCCGTCTCCGGCGCTCCCCGGAGTGGCTCCCGGTCAAGATGGCGGCTGCGGCCTTGCTCCGAGGCCTCTCGCGGCAAACTCTCCGCTACGGACTCCCGGGGTGTCTCCCGCCGGCCATACACCGCAGATCAGGTGCCCCAGTGCCTCTGTAGGTGCTCTCAGCAACTTTTGTACTCCTGCGGGCACGGATGGCTATGGTAGCACTTAGATGTTAAAATCTCAGTCAGGAGCTAGCATAAAATGCGGCCATACTGGATGCCCCGCCCCCGGAAGCCTCCACCCCTGCATTTTTTAAGAATAAAAGACACTTTTAAATCAGCCAGCATCCTTGGCTTATACCGGAAATTCACGTGCGCCGGATCCGCCATTTTTTCCTCTGCTTCCACATCGATTCAGCGTTCGTTCGAGCACCGAACTGTACCAGACCAGCGGCAGCCGTGATAAGGGCTGCGGCACCACAAAGCCCTATAAGCGAATATGAGAGTTGTGCCTCTAAATTAGGAGTGCAACCTCAAGAGGTGAGCAAAACTGCTTTTATTTATTTGTTTTCCTATACAAACTTCACGATTGTGCGCCCCCTTTGTGTTTTTCTCTGTTTTCTCTATGATATTAATACATATATAAGAACACATAATACAGGCGCCTGATTACAACAACCACATGGTAAGATCCTCAAAAGTAACAAATAACCAAAAAACTCCCATGTAATAAATACATATGAAATACATAGAATTATTATAAGTATATTTATATTGACATTGAATCTATATCCAGATGTAATGTTAATGGTCAAAGTCAAGTCACATCATTATGACCACTTCCTACTTTCGACATTGGCAGCAGGTAGCTCATGAAGAAAATCATGCATGGTGAGCTGGCTTGGTCGGTACATAAAGTGTGTGATAGGCCGTCTGCAGACATATCCCTCGATGTTATGGTTAAAAGGAGTTGTAAAAATGGATGATCATTGGCTTTCAGGCCAAGGATGGTGGTATTTTGGAAACTACACAGTTTGTGAGCTGTTCGCATGCTGCTGTGGTGAAAGTGTATCATGAGTTGACAAATAGCTCCATTATGAATAAGCCACATGAAAAATGGGATTTTTGTAATTACCGTAAAATCCTTTTCTCGTCCAATTCATTGGGGGACACAGCACCATGGGGGACACAGCACCATGGGTATAGGCCCTTGCCTTCGGAGGCGGACACTAGGCGGATCAAACGTGTTAGCCCCGCCCCGACGGCCTATATCCCTCCTGCTGACGCCAGGCTGATCAGTTGGTACAAAAGCTGTGGCCGAGAGGAGGAACAAAAGGAGAACCCTAATTCCATGGCGACAAAAACGAGGGCGGGACCTGTGTCCCCCAATGACTTGGACGAGAATAGGATTTTACTTTAAGTACAAAAATCCCATTTTCTCGACAATAATTCATTGGGGGACACATCACCTTGGGATGTCCAAACGCAGTCCCAGAGGGTGGGCAACTAAAAAACTTCATCAGCAGTGCCACGCATCCGCCCAATGCTGCTTGAAGTATCCTACGGCCGAGGCCTGCAGCAGCCGAGGCCAAGGCATGAGTTAGGTAGATCTTAGACGAAGTCTGGGCCGAAGCGAAGGTGGCAGCTTTGCAAACCCACAAAGCTGAGGCTTGATGCCGAACCGTCCAGGCGGCACCAACTACAGATAAGCATCCCGACGTCCGGGGCCAACGGAAAAAAACTCTGTCTGTCCCAGAGCCGATATCCGGATCAACTCCATGTGGAAACAGGACATTACGCAAACCGGTTGAGCCTCTTGGGAACCGACATTGGCCCTAATGAGCTGCCGTTCTTGGGAATCAAAATTAACAAACGCTCAGACTCGGAGACCGGCACGATCACTCCTTAAAGGAGGAGAGTGTGGTTTGCAGAACAGAAATAGACGCCCGAGCCAGGGATGCAGGCAAGGAGAAAGCTGTAGCCGTGCTGAATCCTGTATCCTGAAGTGACAACCTCCTGAAACCTGCCAGGTCTCCCAGAACTGGAGTAGATGCCCTCACCGCGAGACCGATCCTCGGGTGGGGGTGGGTGTGGCCCGCCCTCAAACCAAGAGCAACTTGGGGAAAGGGAGCTTATGCGTTCTGCGAGACCGCCAGGCTGAAGCTGATCTGGCGGATATGCCCTAGGTCCCACGGAGCGGGGAATTTTACCCTGAGGCAAGCCCAAAAGCAACTAGCCCCAAAAAAGGGCTGAAACTGCGCAAATGGCGCTGCGCTGGCTGGGCCTGGGGGGGGGAGCATACTACGACCCTTTGTGGTCTCCCCCAAAACGTTTCTCGCAAGAGAACGGAAGCGCAACCAATAACTCCTTGGAGGCTGCATCCATCGCCAAAAGCTCTGGCCCCCTGGAGACGGCAAACGGCCACCGCATTAGCCGACGCTCTAGCCACTAATCCGGTTGATACCAGCAAAGTTTTACTGGAACATCAAGGCCCCTAAATGCCGGGAAGTGAGATTCCACACCTCCCTTGTGGAGGCTCCAGCCGCTAGCCGCGGCTGTAGCTAATTTGACCAGACCATGCAAGCTAAACTGCTACGAAGCAAACGCAGGTCGCAGGGCTGCCCCGGCCGCCACCAAGGCGGACTTACAAAACAACGTGAAGGCACCTGTCTGCGCTGTCACCAAGTACTGCCGCGTCCGTGACAGGGATGGCCGCAGACTACTTGAGCCGGGCGACTCAAGTAGTCGTCCCTGATGGGACCACCGACCTGAATGGGTGTTTTCAATCCCTGGAAATCCATTCTCAATTTCAGGCGTGCAGGGAACAACAAACGCTGCCTCTTGCCACCTTTACAGAAAAAACCTCCTCCTGGGAGGCTGAGACATCATTATCCCTAATATGAAGGGAGTCTCTGAAGGGCTCGGCCCGCTGCTGTCATACTATCTACCATGTCCGGTCCTAAGGCCAAAGACAGGGGAGTCTCCAGAAGAGGCCGTAACCAGGCCTGGAGTTCTCACATCCGTCCCCAATAGCCCGGATAAGGGCTTGGACTGCTGCTGCCGTTCCATCATCTCTGTCTGGCCCGGGGTCAGAATCAGAGGAGTCCCCACTTGAAGCCGTATCCAGGCATGGAGCTTCTATCTCCGACCACTGTCTGATGGGAGAGAGCTCGGGTGATAACGAGGCAGAGAGAACTCTGACGGGCGGTTTAAAAGCACTTAGCCCTGAAAAGGGACATGGCTGCAAAGCGCGGGGGCAGGGATGGATGGCCCACTGGGGGTCAACTTACCATCCCACGATGCTGTGTCTTCCGCAGTAGTCAGGAGAAGCCAGGACGCCGAAAAAATCGGCGTTTAGGCTCCTCCCCCCACACAGGCTCAGGCTGCTGGAAGTCCTGCCCCATCCAGGGAGGTGCCCGGACCCGTTTGGTGCCGCCCTCGGGGCGGACCAGGCCCAGGAGAAGGCGCGGCCTAGTTGTGGCCTAGGCGCGGCCTAAGCCTCCGGAAGCCGGGGGAGCAGGTAAGCAGCACCCGCAGCCCCTGAGAGGCCCATCTCACCCCCAGCATCCAGCGCCAAACCACAACATGCGGTACCCCCACGGCACTGCATGGTTGCCCAAATGCCGGTGCCGCACGGCAAACCTGTCCTGCTGCCTTAGTGCAGCTATAGTATGGGGGAAAATATGCCCCCCATCTCTGGGACCCTTAGCGCGGCGGGGAAAAACGCCGCTGGGGACAAACTCTTAACCGGACGGTGCCTCAGCGGACTGAAATGCCCATTGCCCAGTGCCGGCACTGGCCAAGGGGAGGGAAAACGCACACCTGCCCTGGTAAGCCCCCCAATACCTGGGGAAACAGGGCAACCCTGGGAGGCCGCAGGAAAACACACTTCCTGCGGCCACCCAAACCGCACTCAAGGAAAGAAAAAACTTCCCCGACCACCCCCACACGGAGGAAGTCTGGGTACTCACCCATCCGACGTCTTCGGGCGTCGCGTCAACACCCCTTCGGTACCATAACACACAACAGTGAGGTTACCAGAATCCATAAAAGGCCGTGGAGGCGGCAGGTAGGGACGAGTGAGCGGCGAAAAGGAAGGCCAGCCGAAGAACTGACGCCCTCAGGGGGGACAGCGTCGTGGTACCTCTATGCCTTGATGGCCCCCCTGATAGGTGAGAGCCGAGTGCTCAATCACCTTCCAACAGGCGAGAGCCGGATACTCACTCACCTTCCAACAGGCGAGAGCCGGATACTCAATCACCTTCCAACAGGCGAGAGCCGGATACTCAATCACCTTCCAACAGGCGAGAGCCGGATACTCAATCACCTTCCAACAGGCGAGAGCCGGATGCTCAATCACCCTCTCAGGTGAGAGCCAGGTGCTTGATCACCTTCCTGCAAAGGAAAGGAAAATAACAAACTCTGCAGAGCTGCATCTGCCTCCTACAGACACTAGGCCAAAAATCGATCAGCCTGGCGTCAGCAGGAGGGATATAGGCCGTCGGGACGGGTCTAACACGTTTGTTCCGCCTAGTGTCCGCCTCCTAAGGCAAGGGCCTATACCCAAGGCAGAGGCGTAACTTCAAGCTCTTGGGCCCTGGTGCAAAAAGTGAAATGGGGCCCCCTAGCTCCCATGCACCATCTGCAATACTGGTGTTTTCTTCTGTGGCATTAGAGCTTTTGGGCCCCCTCAGGCTGCAGGGCCCGGTAGCAACTGCTACCGCTGCACCCCCTGTAGCTACGCCCCTGACCCAAGGTGCTGTGTCCCCCAATGACTTATTGGCGAGAAACTGAGGCGTGCTATTGATGTAAGAGGTGAACATAGGCTACGAAGGGTGGACCGCTACAATGGAGCAACAAACACCCTGAAACCAAGCTGGTGGTGGCAGCGTTATGGTCTGGGGAAGGATCTCCTGGCATTCTCTGGGCCACTCCTCCACGTGAAAGGCACCATCAACCGATCTGGATATGAATCCATCTTTGCAGATCACATACACCCATATATGCTGATTGTCTTCTCTGGGTCAGATGCGATCTGCCAGCAAGACAATGCGACATATCACACAGCTAAAAATGTCCAACATTGGTTGGAAGATCATGACCAAGACTTTCAAATACTAACCTGGTCCCTAATTCCCCAAGACTTAAACCCAATTAAGCATCTGTGGGACCTCACGGACAGTCACGTTGGCTCTATGGATCCTCCCCACGCAGCAGTCATCATGGCTCAAGATACCTGTGACAACCTACCAGAACCTTATTGAGTCATCCCAGGCTGTCCAGCTGCTATCTGTGCTGCACTTGATGGTTGCTCTGGATATTAGCTGTGGTCATAATAATGTGACTCAACTGTGTACAATTGAAACCAGAAGTTTACATACACTAAATAAAAAGCCCCATCTGCATGTTTTTCTCACTATCTGATATGAAATGAAATACCTGTTTTCGGCCAATTAGGAACCAAAATTATTTATATTTGCCAAATGCTAGAATAATGAGAGAGAGAATTTTTAAGGCATTTTATTACTTTCTGCAAAGTCAAAAGTTTCCATACATTTCATTAGTATTTGGTAGCATTGCCCTTAATCTGTATGACTTGGGTCAAATGTTTTGAATATCTTTCCACAAGCTTCTCACAATAGTTGGTAGGAATTTTGGCCCATTCTTCCTGTCAGAACTGGTGTAACTGAGCCATGTTTGTAGGTCGCTTTGCTCGGATCTGCCTTTTCAGCTTTGCCAATACATTTTCAATAGGATTGAGATCAGGCCACTTATGATGGCCACTCCAAAACATTGACTTGGTTCTCCTTAAGCCACTTTGTTACCAGTTTGGCAGTAGCTTCGGGTCATTGTCCAATTGGAAGACCCATTTCCACCCAAGCTTTAACTTCTTGGCTGATATCTTGAGATGTTGCTTCAGTATTGCCACATAATCTTCTTTCCTTATGATGCCATCTATTATGTGAAGTGCACCAGTCCCTCCAGCAGCAAAACAACCCAACAACATGATGCTGCCACTCCTGTGTTTTACAGTTGGCATGGTGTTCTTAGGCTTCCAAGCTTCACCCTTTTTCCTCCAAATGTAACGATGATCATTATGGCCAAACAGTTCAATTTTAGTTTCCTCAGCCCACAGGACATGTCTCCAAAATGTAGGTTTTTTGTCCTTTGTGCATTTGCAACATTAATCTGGCTTTTATATGTTTCTTTTGGAGTATGGCTTCTTCCTGCAGAGTGGCCTCTCAGCCCATGTTAATACAGTAAATCGTTTCACTGTGGATAATGACACAATCTTACCAGCTTCCGCCAGCATCTTCACATGGTCTTTGGCTTTTGTTCTTGGGTTGATATGCACATGTCGGACCAAAGCACGTTAATCGCTGAGACACAGAACCCATCTCCGTCCTGAGCGGTATGATGGCTGGATATTCCCACCTTGTTTGTAATGGTGTATAATTGTTTGTACAGATGAACGATGCACCTTTAGGTATCTGGAAATTGTACCCAAGGTTGATCCAGATTTGTGCAAGTTCACAATTCTCTTCCTGATATCTTGGCTGATTTCTTTATATTTTCCCATGATGTTACACACAGAAACAGTGTGTTTCTGGTATACATTAAAAAATACATCTACAAGCTACCAAAGACATGACCTCATCATATGGGCTGTCCCAAATTGTTTAAAGGCAGAGTAATCCTAGTGTATGGAAACTTTTGACTTTGCAGAAAGTAATAAAAATGCCTTAAAAATTCTCTCTCTCGTTATTCTGGCAAATATAAATAATTTTGTTTCCTAATTTACCTAAAACGGGAAGATTTATTCTGATTTCATGTCAGATAGTGAAAAAAACATGCAGATGTGTCTTTTTATATAGTGTATGTAAACTTCTGGTTTCAACTGGATGTATAACTAGTAACACATTAAGTAAACAGTAAATATGGTAGGAATACTACTTTATAATAAAGTGAAAGTAATAAAAAGTACAATCACAGAAATACAGGTATAAACATGGGAGCATAATAAAATGCCAAAATTGTTGTTACGTACACATAGGGCGTAAAATGCACCTAACTGAGCTGGCTACAATGTCTAATGCGCCAAAAGTATGTGTTAGGCACATTGTTCGTAAGACTCAACACTTTTTAATGTGCCTAACATGAGGGGGCGTTCTGATGCGTCACACCACACTCGTAATATTAGACACATATATGAATGTGGTTCGGCAAAACTAGGCGCATTACTGCTCGGACAGGCAGACCTATCTCAATGTGCTCTGCCTGAGCCTGAGGAGTAAAAGTGGAGCTGAATTTGCTGTTAGGGAAAAAATGTCCAATATTTCTCAACTTATAACAGTACAATAATAAAAAGTAACTTATTATAATTAACAAACTGTATAACATTTAATGATTTAAATTTGATAAAAATGTTATCATATAAAATTAATATAAAAATATATAATGTCCCCAAATTTTACATTAAATAACCCACTGATGTTGTTGTTCAGATTTTTTATTTTAAATTTTTTACTACATTAAATTTGAAATTATTTTTGCTGCTCTCACCCTTTATTTCTACATACAGCAAGAGCCAGCCAACAGCACAGGTATTGCTGGGACCTGTGGTCCACCAAGCAAGATCAGTACCATAGTTTCTATTCACTGACATGCCATTCTAGGGATTTTTCTCTTATTTCCAGCCTGTCTATAACTTTAATACATGTTAGGCGCATTACTTATGTACCTAAATTCCGTAATGCGCCTAACAGGCGAGGCGCCATGAACTTTACACACCGTTTATGAGCGCACAAAAACCACTTTCATACATCAGACGCATTATACACTGAAAATGAGACTCAACTATTCACTTCAATGCGCCTTCCTTCATACATGTCGCCCATAGTGCAGTCATGTATTATGACCCTTATGGCTTTACAATGGAGGAACCCAGCATCCTTGCGAGGTATGGCTGCAGGATCATACTTTATGACTGCATTGTGTGTTTAAAACAACAATTTTGTCATTTTATTATGCTCCCATCTTGACACTTGTATTTCTGTGACACAAAAGCTGGTATCTACATGCTTAGCACTTGCAATTTATTATTTCAACCGGCCTAATTTTTTATAGTACACTCTAATATTTAGACAGTGTAAACAGAGGCCAGATAATATTACAATGCACCACAATCATTATAGCGTTCATAAATCTGGCACATGATTAGACAGTCTCGCCCAAAATTAAAACGACAGCCTTTATTTCA